>CAHIKZ030000968.1:3077500-3092500 GCA_903632075.3 Acanthosepion pharaonis
TGTTTTTTTGTTGTTTTTTTTTTTTTTTTTGATGACTGTGTATGTGTGACTGGTAGAAATTTCGGTTTGTAATCCCTATTGGTTATTTTTATGGTGGTATTAAATATGCTGGGGGAGGGGGTGGTTTACGTTAATAATTATGACGGGTTTGTATGATAATAGTAGAGGTGATGTGATAGTAATGTGTAAGGGGGTTGGTGACAATGATAATATAAGTGGCTAATAGTTATTGTAAATTGGTAGTAGTGATTAGTAATGGTGGTGAGAGAATAATAAAAAACAATAAATGTAATTATTGTGGTGCTAGCTTGATCTAAAGAGTGAGTGTTGGGGTTTTATTTTATTTTATTTTCTATATTTATTTATTTATTTTGGTATAAATCCTGGTGATAGGTATTTATTCTCATGCCTACATTTGGAAATTATCTCTGATCTTATTGGTTTTTATTTGGTGGTATTAAATATGCTGGGGGGAGTAATTTACGTTAATAATTATAGTGGGATTATATGTTAATAGTAGATGTGATGTGGTAGTAATGGTATTGGGTGTTGGTGGTAATGATAATATTAGTAGTTAATAGTTATTTTAAAGTGGTAGAAGTGATTACTAATTATGGTGCAATGATAATAACGATAACGATAAATGTAATTATTGTGATGGTAGCTTGAATTGAATTGTGATTGTTGGCGTTTTTTTGTTTTGTTTTGTTTTGGGTTTTTTTATCCGTTTGGTATAAATTCGGATAATAGGTACTTGTTCTCATGCCTACATTTGGAGATTATCTCTGATTTTTTGCTTAGTAAATTCTTTTGCGGTGTGTGTGATATTATTGCTACTTTTTCGTGTAGGCAAAATAGGCATTTTTTGTAATGTTGTTGTAGGCAGGAACTTTTTTCAATATTTCCCAACTTATTGTTGGTGTGATATTTCTGTCTTTTTGCTGCCATATGTATGCGGATAGTGTAGTGCTGTTCGAGTATTTCCTGTTGGTGAATGAAAGGTTGTGATTGTTATTCCTCTTCTTGAATGTACCTTCAGTGGCACCGATGTAGTACATTATGCTGTTGTTTGCACATACCTTGGCCTTGTATATGGTACTGCGCTTAAATTCGTAAAATCGAATTAACATAGAAGAAATTACATCAGAACAATTACGATGAAAATATTTATAGAAAATGGCACAGGGAATTTACCTTACAGTCGTGGGAAGGTGACTGGAGCCGAGATGTCAGGTTAGGGCCCATAACATTACAGACCATCCTTTGCATTTTATCAAAAGTATCTCCATAGTAGAAGCACAAGACCGGATGTTACAGCAATAGTCAATGCATGGTTAAATGGTAGACTTATAAATGTGTAAGATGTTTCTGGCGAGAACTGACTTCTTAACAGCAGATCAAACAATTGATTGTATATAATCTTTCCACTTCATGTCAGCGGAAAATGTGTGCTCGAAAACTTCACAAAACTTATTAATAGTAAAAATTGTACTACAACTTAAACTAATTTTTCACACATTTGTGCTGTCTGTTCACAAAATATGTCTAATAATCAAACAAATTTACAAATAAGATACGCATTAATGACTGTTTTGGGGTTTTTTTTATATTGTTGTTGTGAATGCGACACACTTTTCACAGGATCGACAATGACGCGCCGTCACATGAAATACAGTTAACTAAAAGGGAAGAAGATGACCTAATAATGGCCACAGAGAAAAGGTGACATTTGTAAAATCTGACACATTGGTAGATACAAGTCATCTCACTTGAAACAAACCTTTTCACTTTTCACATCAGCAGTCGTTGGTTCAACTCCGCCTCATGAGAAATGTTCTCTTTTGCAAACGGTGCCATTTGGAAAAGTGAACTTCGTCATTTCCAAGATCGATTTATTTTCTCTCTGTTCCTGTCGTTCGTGATATCATACAAATGTTGTACTTTCAATGTAGCTCATTATATCACGTTGAAACACCAGCTCTCGATCACCGAAGTTAAGCAAGATCAGTACCTAGATAGGTGACTGCTTCGAAACAACAGGTGGCGTAAGTTTGGAGGTGAAAGGGGTGAAATGAATAACGGCTCGGAATTGTCTATAAACGCATCTCTTCAGGCGTTAGTAAATAACTGGTGAGTAGACGATTTATTGAGATTTAAAAACAAGATACAACCTCTTTTCCCGAGCAAAGAAAGAAAAAGGAAAAGAGTAAGAAAGAAAGACACACGATAAAACCACTTTTTACGAGTGAAGGAAGAGAAAGAGTAAAAAAAAGACACAAAATACAACCTCTTTTCAAAAGAAAAAGAAGAAAAAATCTGAAACTATCTCTTCTTTTTTCTTTCTTACTCTTCTTTTCTTCCTATCAGATTCTCCAAGCCCTCCTTCCTCATTATATGCCCTAGAAACCTCAACTGCTTCTTCCTAATGCTTTGTATTAGTATACATTTTTTTATTCTATTTTCTCCAAAAATTACCGTTACTCACATGTTCGGTCCATGGTATCCTCAGCATCCTTCTGTAGAACCATATTTCCGTTGCTTTAAGTTTGATCAGATATTCTAGCAGTCACTGCCATACCGGAGGACAGATATCACATAGCACTTTAGTACTCTTTTCCTTGTTTTTTATCGAAATTTCCTTATTTCTTGGTACTCTGCTTAGCTTTCGAAATTCTTTCTTGGTTATCCCAATACACCATTGGATTTCAGTGCCACTCTTTCTATCCTCTGTTAAAAATCTTCCCAGATATTTAAATTTCCTCATTAGTTTGATTTTAGTATTTCCGATTTGCAATTCGCACTTTGGAATCATTTTTTTCTTCTGCCTTCATGCAGTTGATATTTAATCCTTTCTTCTTGCTTTCCTTAACTACCTTCTATAGAAGTTTTTGTAGCTTTCTTTATGTGTCTGTTATCAACACTGTGTGATTTGCATACCTTATATTGTTAAGACCACCAATTTTTGCACGGATATGGCAGCATACAAAGTGAATTAAAGGAAAGATTTTGATCTCTTCCATGACAATGCAAAGCCGCTTTTAATAAATATAATACAGGAAATATTTTAGAACTAAGTTGGTCTGTTCCATTTCCACCTACCATATTAACCTGACTTTGCATCAACCGGATTTTTACTTTTCATTTAACTTTCCTCTAGTGTGGAAAACGTTCTCTAATGAAAACCAAATTCAAGTGATCGTCGAAAACTTTTCTCCGTCAAAACCAGAGGAAATTTGCTGAAGAAGTATCGAAAAGCTACTTGATAAATGTCTACAGGGCATCGCAAATAATGGTTAATATATCATTGAATAAAATGTAAATGTAATTTATTTTTGACAAATAAATTTGACAAACAAAAATGAAAATAATTTATAACTCAACTTAAAAGCATAAATAGAATTAACGTTATCTATCTATCTATATCTATATATATATATATATATATATATATATATATATATATATATATATATATATATATATATGAGTGAGTGTGTCTGTGTGCCCGTGTCTGCGTGTGTGTGTACATCTTAATATGGGCGCATACCGTTGTATGATTTTTGTTAGGATTACTTTGAAAACTACTCCGGATGATTTCGAAATTTACAGGGAATTTGACCATAGCAAATATCTACTCAAATTTTAAATTATTTTGTAACTATGAACAGTTACATATATTTTCATTAAAAACTATCAATAATTAATAGTATTTTAAATAGTCATTTGTTCTTAATTAAAATTTTATAATGTCTGAAAATAGATTCGAGGTATTTTTGCACTTGGTGATATTTATTCACCAAAAATCATTAATCAATTACTCCGTTCACTTGTTTCACCATAATAGGTTTTTATTATATAAGCCTATCGTATAAATCATTTTAAATAACAGATCAGTTAAAAGAGCAAAGAAATATAATTTAGAAGATATTGAAATTTAAAAAAAAAAACCTAAATAAGTTCAGTTTTTAACCTAATATGTTATATATTAGAGAGACGAACAAGTGATGCAATGACTTGTCTCACGTGGGCGAAGATTTAGAATTATCTAACCGGGAAATGACATAAGGAAATGACCTCGACGCTGATCAAAGTCTGGCCTGAAAATGACCCGAACGTCATTCAAAAAATATCTTGCAGGAAGTTGTAACACAAGCGTTGTGGCCTAGATGCAAACCTGTACGGATATGGAATTAAAGGGAAATAATCATCAGAAGCGCCGACGGATGCTTATAGCCTCCTCTTCATACGTCACAAATGTTTAAAAATTCCAATTTCTCCTAGTTCAATCGTGATAAGAATGGCAGAAAATATTCCTAAGAATGTATTCTATATAATGGTAATTGGGCATAATGAAAAGAGAAAAAAGACATCTCGAATTAAACTGAAAATGCAGAATTGAAAATGTTTATTTTTTAAACTTTTCTGACGTTATAAGTTTGTACGGGTCCGAGACACCAGTGAGGAAGGAAGTTATGCGCAAAAAATGTAGACACAGCTAACAAGTGGGTAATGAGTTTCAGCGGTGGGGGCACTGATATCGTTGAGGAGACATATTTCAAGGGGACCCTGCACAGCTCTAAACACACGAAATGAAGAGGGCCTCGAAAATGCATACATAGTGATGCTGTAAATGTAGGAATACATATATATATATGTGTGTGTGCGTGTGTGTGCGCGCGAGCGCGCGCGCACGCGCGCGCGCGATATTTAGTGGAAAGTGCTCCATATCCTTGATAGAGCTAATATATGCGATTGTATATAAAGTAGTTTGTAATCACGGGTTTCACGCTTTCACAATCTTCAGATAAACTGGTTTATTTTTTGAAAAGTGGATCTATTTATTCTTTATTTGTTTGATTATTTGTGTATGGTTGAAGGGGAAAAAATTTTCCTTCTGTGTTTGTTTGGGATGACACTCACATATACATAGGCACACATGTATACAGGCGTATACATGTTAGTTCTTACGCACACACCCATATTCATAATCTTAGATTACGCGCAGTTACACATCCATACGTACGAGCACACGTTCATTCTGTTTATTTCGGTGTCAAGATTGTTGTGGCGATATGTAGCAATGATCTCTTAGGGGATAGCTTTGATGTTTTTCGGGTTGACTATTTGCGCCGGCAGACATGCTCACATGTACTCATACATACAGACATATTTCGATGAAGTGACACATTTATGAGTACCAAAGTGACCTCACAAAAAACAACTTAGCTAATGCACTAGTCATACATAGAAATAAATTCAACCATAATTTTAAAAATGCTACACTCATAAAAAAAGAAAATATCTCACTCAGAAGGAAAATTCTAGAGAGTGCCACCATAGAATATTACCCAAATATTAATCTACGCCCAGGCGTTTTCCCTATTTCACCTTTCTTAACAAAATTACTACTCTCCCAAACAAAGGTACACAACAATATCATAAAATCAAAAGAAAATGGTTGAATCCCTCAACACAGCTATAATGACAATATTCTCCACACGTGACACTAACTGACGTTATTTTCAGTTAACAATATGAAAATAGCGTTCTCTACATTCCTCCAGTTGCTAAGAACATTCTGTTTTTTTGTTATTATTAGTTACTTTCTTTAATTAAATTCATTTCGTTTTTTGCTTTGAGAAAGTCCACATTGGACGAAACGCGTCAACAATAGCTACAGTTCCTATTGTCATTTATATTTATAAATATTGTCAATTCTACAGGTTAACTCTGAGAAATTTTCATATATATATATAGGGGATAACAAAAAACAAACATTGAAGGCGGTTTATCACCCCAAAACAAGGACAAATTCCATATAATTATATGTCTACAAATCCTTCGTTTTTTATTTAAGTTTAAAGAAAGTTTACAGTAGATGGTGCTGTGTTGCCATATAGACTAGGTTACATTTGATATTCATGTATATTTGCGGTTAGTCTGTCTTCAACGTTTAACGTATGTAGTAGTAAGTTAACTGAGAAGTGTTCCGTTATATATGTGTGCGCGTGTGTCTGTGTGTATGCATGTATGTATCTGTATTCGTGTGTGTGTATAAATATTATATATGCATATATTTGATTATATGCGTATGTCTATACGAGAATTACTTAGTAATGCTTCATATATAATTATTTTCGACCACATGCTCAGAACCAGCTGTTAATGTTATGACAGTAGAGAGTTAACCCATACAGATACCAATCTAGCAAAATGGCGTTTGACATGAAAGTGTCATTGCGTAGCGAATTCGGTAGGATTTTCCTAAATTTAATGAAAAAAACATTTCAACCATAACCCATTACTCAACAAAATCATCAATATTCAGTATTAAGATTAGGTACAGCTGAACCAAAAACATTGAGCAACATATAGCACAGCATAATAATGTAACATTAAATAAATATTTAAACAACCTCAATAACAATATTAACACAGAAAAAAAATGTAATTGTCGAAAGAACATTAACTGTCCACTAAATCATAAATGTTTGTATAGAGGTGACATTCGACAAGGCTAGCATTAAACAATAAGCCAATAAGCAATATGCTAATGCCACGGCACTCTCAAAATTTTACTGGAATATTAAAACAGATGACTATAAACCGGTAGAAAATTAGAATTTCGTCGCCGAATCTGTACAGGTTGCATTTACAACTGATGCAACATGTCTTTGCTGGGAAAAAAAAAAGATTAATCCTCAAAAATATTAATGACTACATAATAAACGAAAGGATCTTATGTTAGCTTGTCATTACAGAATTAAAAAAAATTGTCCTAAAGTATTTTAATTCTGGATAGATAAATTATCCAAATATCACATGACCTTTACATATTTTAAGTTATATATTCAGATAATTAACCATTTAAACGTCTATTAATTCTTAACGGCGTTCCTCTTTTCACATTTAAACTTTAAGTTTGTATCTTTTTTTCTTTTACAATGGTCCCCTGCCTACACTCTACATTTTCAATTTGCACCCCAATAATATATAAAGTTTATATTTGAGCATTGAATCTGCGTTTAATTTAACGTTCTCCTCATGAGACAGTATTTTATTAAAAAAAAAAAACACAAACAATTGTAATAGGCCTTCATTCACCAGTTCGTGCCTGATGAGTTGGTAAAACCACTAATAACACTAATAACATATATTTCTACAGTACCTCATCTCAGAAATATAGACAGACATATATTTCTTCTATGAATATATACTTCTTAGCTCTGTCTAACCACATTGAGCACTGTTTTGTTTATACCTTATATTAAATTAAGTAAATATTTATTCGCTTATCTGTGTATACACGCTAATATACGTATATACAGTTGCTAATATCTAATTATTTGGTTTATATCCACATTCATGCACACACACACGCACACACACACACACACACATATATATATATATATATATATATATATATATAGAGAGAGAGAGAGAGAGAGAGAGAGATGATACACTTTTTACTCCGAGATTTAATGTAAATATGTGCTTGTCCTTGTCGAACTTCTGAAGCATATGCAACCACACACACACACACACACACACACACACACACACACACACACACACAAACATTATATATTTGCTTGAGGATGAAATGGAACTAATATTTTTAATTTAATTACAAAAATTAAATTGAAGTTTTATCTTCCATTTCAGAAACATGGTTATTACTGTGTAGCGAAAAAAACATATTTTAAACCAGCTAATTTATAATATTTATGCTCTGTAAATTTACATTGACCACTGTTTTGTAAAAATAAAAATATCAATAAGAACATATATATATATATATCTTACTGTTCTTTCTTTCTTTCTTTATGTATATATATATATATATATATATATATATATATATATATATATATATATATATCGTTCGTTAAAGATGGTGGGATTAAGAGGAAAATGTAAGAGCGCTGGAAAAACTAAATAAAAAATTCATTAAATTTTCCTTGGCTGTGATATCTAACGAAAGATGTTCAAAAGAAAGACTGCTGCCCAAATATATATATATATATATATATATATATATATATATATATATATATATATATATATATATATATATATATATATATATACGTACTTGTGGAACTCTCTTCCGGCTTCTTTCTATCAGTCAACTTTGATCTTAAAAAATAAATGTAATGCCAATCACTATCTTCCTTTTTCTTAATTCCTGTTCTTTTATTGTTTTCTCTCCTTATTAATGTGTTTTCGTTCTCATATTCTCACTCAGTAACACCCTTGCGTCTTAGTAGCTTTTTACCTTGTTTGGGTTGAAATGATAAAAAGAAAAAATATAACTGTATGTATATTATATATACAAGCCGTATGCAAATATATTTTAAATCGTTAAATATCTTATTTATGAAAATATTATAGATTTCAAATGAGCTTGTCCAGTTAAAATATTTAATGCATTCGCTAATTCAAGTTAAGTGTAATTATTTATACAAAACGGTTTACGGTATTTTCTTTCTTTGATGTTTTGAGCTCTTTTAATTTTAGGACAATTTATATTGATTTTTAAAGTATCAGATTCTGGTTCAATAAAAAATCTTTCAAATACCACTGTAAATTTTTTGTCAAAACTTTGTAATCAAAATAAAAGTGCGTCTTATACACCGGTGTGTTCTATATTCCAAAAATGCTATAGTACATTTAATTCTAACCGTTTAATAGTAGTGACTAGATTTATGCTTGAAGCTAAGAATTTCTTGCAACCATTTCAAATTTGAACGGGTTTCAAAACAATCAGCCGTGTTAGTTAATATAAATATGAAGAAACAAATAAATTTCGTTACCAACAAAAAATCTACTGCACTACTATGTAATATCACTTCTCTAATAGTTCAATAAATTCTGGACAATCTCCTCACAGGTGAAAAACAGACGTGAGGTGGCAGTGATGTGTTTCTACAGAAGGATGCTGGGTATACCATGGATATAAGATGCAAGCAACGAAGAAGCTCTAATGAAAATGGAAAGAATTTTTTTTAGAATCAGAAAAAGAGAGTTGAAATTTCTAGAGTACATAATCAGAAAGGAGACACTGGAGAATTTGATACACACAGAGTGTACTGAAGACAAGGGAAAAAAACAAGTCACCTTCCTAAAAGATTTGTGTGAATCTTTCTTTTTATGCGGCAGGTCCTTTAAGGACGTAGGCGTTCATGACTCTCCACCTCCCTCTATCCCTTGCAGTTCTCAACAAGTTCCTTCCCTCCGCTTCCTCCCCCAGACCACATTCTGTCATCCTCTTGCTTAAGCCCGCCAGGTATCTCACGCGTTGTTTTCCCTTGTCTCTCTTTCCTTCTATTCGACCTGTGAGTACCAGATTCTCCAGGCCCTCCTTCCTCCTTATGTGTCCCAAAAACTTCAGCTGCCTCTTTCTGATGTTAAGTATAAGCCTCCTCCTTGTTTGTAACCTCTCTAAGACCTTATCGTTGCTCACACACTCGGTCCATGCTATCCTTAGCATCCTTCTGTAGAACCACATCTCTGTCGCCTTGAGTCTCTTCTTCATCTTTGAGGAAATCGTCCAACATTCGCTGTTGTAAAGAAGGCCAGATGTCACGTAACAGCTCAGGATTCTAATGGATGGGCGAAAAGGCTAGTATAGTAGGAAGGATAGTAGAAAAACATACACAACTAAGGACGCACAAAAATATAAAGTTGTGGAGAGCTACGGCCGCCGACGAAAGACGGAACAAAGAAGAAGAAGAAGAAGAAGAAGAAGAAGAAGAAATATTGTCATTTTCCCCTGTATAGTTGGTTTTGAAAACTCGACTTAAACTCGAATGTGTACGGTAAACACCATGGGCGGCATGAATAATGATACTGAACGCCTACGTGGACAGGAAGCAGTTTTGGAAGGAAGAAAGCGGTTTGTTTTGTTTTTTTATTTGATGAGCCGGTGTTGGCAACAGAAGACGAATTGTGGGGCGTATCCGCTTTTAGCAATTACATGACCGACAGTAGCGGCAGCTGTCTGTGTCCGGTTGTGTGTATTTCGGATATTTGCTGTTCGTCAGATTGCTGTCCGGAGAACGCCATTGTAATTAAGTGGACAGCATCTGCTTTGAAACTTCCTTACTTCCATATATCAGCATCATCGAGCCATTCATCTCAGACATGGCTGCCATTTATTTTCACTCTATATGTGCGTACGCCCGTGCTTTATTTGTGCAATTCTCTTAAACCAATCTTTCTCTCTCTCTCCTCCTCCTCCTTTCTTTCTTTCTTTATCTCTCTCTGTCTCTGGCCCTATCTATCTATCTATCTATCTATCTATCTATCTATATCTCTTTCATTATCTTTAAATCTCTGCCTATCTGCCTGTCTCTCTCTCTCTCTCTCTCTCTCTCTCTCTCTTTATATATATATATATGTGTGTGTGTGTGTGTGTGTGTGTGTAACTTATTTAAAATATGGTTTTCTTCGCTACAGAGGAATTACCCTGTTTCAAAACCCGAAGCTAAAACTTCAAATTTGATCATATGATTAAATTAAAAGCATTAGTTCCGTTTCATCTTCAAGCGAATTTTGGAATAACTTATTTTTAAATTTACTGAGTTTTAAACGCACATACAATTCATAATTTTTTGTTTACAAAAGGACACAGAGAGATCCAATCATTTAGGGAGGGGCGGTAGCGTGTTCATTTTTATTAACTACTATTGTATCAATTATGAGTTACGTTCGAAAAAGAGGTTAAGTCTAGCCAGGGTAGGGGTGCATTTTTCAACGAATTTTGACATCCTTTCAACGCATGTCGTCTGGTTTTTATTATTTTTTTGTTTTTTTCGGCATTTTTTTCGTTAAATTCGTACTTGTATACTTAAAGATTCTTTCTAAAAGGGGTATTTGGGTTAGAATACGTCATATTGAACTACAATTATAAAATATTATTTTTATTCTTAATTAATAATAGACTATATTTCTTTTTAAATCAAATAAATGTAATAGAATTACTTAATTCTTTTAAAAATCAAAATATATATCAAATATAAGCATGTATATTACCAACTCCCATTTTTTCATTTTTTTTTTTTTATTTTATTTTTAAATATTAAGGGAAATTTTTAACAATGTCGGCAAAGAATAGCTATTTGATTTCTTTGAGTCAGTAAATGTTTATTTTTTATAAACTTAATAATATATAGTTTCTCATGTATGCACAAAAGACATGGGTCATTTAATGACCTACATATTCTAGCTTTTCTTATTAATTTCCATTTCATTGTAGGTGTTTTATTGGTTTCTTTTAAGTGCCAGAAATAGTTCGATTCTTAATAATTTTCTCTAAGTTTTCAGTACAGCTGTAACTTAATTTTAGTGCATTTTTATTGAAAATAGTACTTAGTTTACAATCTTTAGGAAAATGCTTAACGATTAATGCAAGGAATTTTTGTCCTAATTTGTTCTTTACCATTTGGTTGTATGGGTATATATACCAAATTATTTTTCTACTTCTGTTTTTTCTATGCTTTCCATTTTCATTTTCTATATAAGTTAGTTTTGGGCTTTTGTAGCCACTATCTTTTAGAGCTTTCTTATAGAAATTAATATGTTCATAGAAAATTTTCTCATTTGCTGAATTTGTACTTATTCTTTTTTCGATAGATAAAGGCATATGCTTAATTATAGATGGAGGATGATTAGATTTAGGTTGCATTTATAAAGGGTTAGATTTGTTTTTTTTATATTCCAAAATTCGCTTGAAGATGAAACAGAACTAATGCTTTCAATTTAATTATATTCAGTTCTCAAGCAAAAGTTCGTGAGCAACAAATTTCTTCTTTTCAAGATTTCACAAACTCCTTTATGCAATTTAAACGATTTCTTTAGGTACCAAGGGTCCCATTCTATGCCAAGAAAATATTCCGCATACCATTGCACCACCACAAGTAGCCTGTACCATCAGAACAAAGCAACATTTTTCAAATTTTCTATTGTCCAGTTTTTGTGACAATTAGCAAGTTTTGTTTCATATGTGACAGCGATCATGAATTTCTACTGTTGTAGCCCAACTACTTCAAGGCTCGACGTGCGCTTTCAGAGATGATTTCTGTATAACTCCTTTATATAGAGCGTTTGTTCGTGTTACTGTTTCTTTTCTATCAGTTTGAACCAGTCTTTCTTGAACAAGGTGTTTCCGCCCAAAGAATTTGTTGTCCACTGGAATTTGATTCTTTGTAGCGATAATTCTAGGTGAAAATCCTGGTTCATGAAATACTCCGACCAGTTCGTACGACACCAAGTAGCATGCCTCGTTAAAAATCAATTAAAACACCTTTCTTTCCCATACTAATGCATGAAAAGGAATTCAGCAATTGCTATGACCATGTTTTAATTCTTATATATATTGCTGCCTGATCAGTGGATAATTAGAAATTGGAATTTTACTCAAGTGCATATATATATATATATATATATATATATATATATATATATATATATATATGTGTGTGTGTGTGTGTGTGTGTGTTTTGTGTGTGTATGTGTGTGTGTGTGTCTGGAATTCCTCAGACATTACATTTTCTGTAAAATTTCACGACATGTTCGGACAATGTTATTCTCACCATCCTTCTGTAGAACCACATTTATGATGCTTCAAGTCTCTTCTTATTACTTAACCATTCAGTAAATTATCATATTCTTTTTTTCTAACGAAATTTTCCTGTTTCTTAATACTTTGCTTAGATTTTGGAAGTGATCTTTTACTATCCCAATGCGCCCTCAGATATCACTGTCCCATCTTCGGTCGTATGTTGAAACACTTCCGAGAAACAGTGATCAAATAAACCATTGCGTTAGTTTCTCGACGGCCACATAGTATAGATGACTGCCAACAACGGCGCATCGTAGGCGCCAACTGCGGCAGACAACACTGTGTCTACTGCTCAGATCCGAGCAGACGGTGCTCTGGAGTATCAGCACTAACTATTCAGAACGGTTTACTTGCAGCAGGAAGAAATGTACCTTTGCTTCTAGCCAAAAGTCACCTTACAACACATATATATATAATGAGAGACGGAGTGGGACAGCATGATATAGAAACAGAAAAGATATCCGAACACATAATGATAAAAATATATAAAGAAAGATATGTATAAAGAAGGGAGCAAATAAATGACAGCGTGAAAAAAAGTTTTGTGTGACGCTTTTCATCCTTTAAGACTTCATCATAGTCACATAAACCTTTTTCCACTTTGTCATTAATTTGCCTAACATATAAAAATGTATATATCCTATTCTCCCATAAAGATTGCGAGGGCACCTCGACGTGGTGCAATGGTTAGCAAGCTTGTCTTGCTAGATCAGTTACTACTGAAAAGTGAGTTCGATCCTCACTGGATGCCCATGCTTTCGGCCTTGTGCCATAGATACGCTTGGAAAATCTTTACCCATAAAGATTGCGATAGATAGATAGTGGAGGGTGCAATGGATAAATTGTCGTCTAAATTACACAAAAAGTCAAACTAATACTGACATCTCATTTTAAAATATATACTGCCAAAATTACGCAAAAATATCTTTAAATACTAAAGAGTAAATTTACTCAATAAAATTGCCATTGTCTTTAACCACTGCTTCCAGACAACTTCGGAATCTTCAGGGCAGTCTCCTTATTTAAGTTGGTGAATGCTGCCATAATCCTTGCGTTCAGTTCACCTTTGGTGTCACAAGGAGTTTTGTTGGTCTCTCGCTCAACTGCGCCCATACATATAATCAAGGGGGTTGCAGTCTGGTTAATTATGTGGCCAGATGTGGTTGTATAAATTGTCTGGCAGCCATGACTTGGATCTCCTTACATATTGGTGGCTTTATCACCTGGTTTGGTATAAAAGAAATGCAGTACATGCTTTTAGCTCTATTCAGGTTGAAATGCAAATCTGTTACTCAAGGGTCACTTGAGGTAACATCAAGTGATGGTTGATGAGAATTAAATTCATGTAAAAATCAGTCGTATTCCTTCAGGAGTTGACAGTTCACCATATATATCTTCTTGTACGTTCCGTGTCCTTTCAGGACGTTGGAGATCATGACTCTCCACATCTTTCTATCCTTTGTAGCTCTTTGTAAATTTTGTCTTTTCGTCATCTCTCTTAATCCTTATACTGCCAACCATTTGTATATGGTTCTTAGGTAAGTTAATAGATGCTTTCTTTCTTATCTCTCTTGCCTTCAGCGTGTCCTGTGAGCCTTCTTTCCTCGTTATGTACCCTAAACATTTCATGTTTCGTTTTCTGATTCTGAGTATAAGTGTTCTTTTTGTTTCCATTTTCTTTAAAACTTCGTCATTGCTTACATATTCAATCCAAGGTATTCACAGTATCCTTCTGTAGAATCATATCGAATACGAATGACAGTTGATGGCACTGAGTTGTTGTTACGAAACTATTTTCCCAGGAGCACGCTTATTGTACACTGATCGTTTGTGAATAAGAGAAGTAAGTTTTTACACTATTTACATCGTACGGACTGTTGTCCTCATGTTTATTGTCATATTCACGACGTTCCGGCCTCTGTACGCTCCGGCATTCTTCAGGTGATATACGTTGGAATTTCGAACCGAACCCTTTATTTAGACAACTGTGTTTTTGTTGTTGGAATTAGAACTAAATACAGGGTTAGGTTCGAAATCTCAATCTATATCACTTGAAAAAGGCCGGAGCGTACCACGACCGAAACGTCGTGAATATGACAAAAAAAGAACAGAGCAACAGTCCGAATAGTTGCAATACCTCATCTCAGAAATATAGACATATGTAGAAGTAATTGTAATTTTTACAAATATTCTTATCGAGAAAATCAACATTTTTTTTAAAAGTTTGAATCATTCTGTGGCAATTATTTCCATCAAAAACATTTTAAGTTGAAGCTGACAAAAAACATCTTTCACGTTATGATAACACTTACTTCCTTATTTGTCAGAAATAACTTAATCTCAAACATTTTTAAAAAGGTCAGATTTTAGTT
>CAHIKZ030000968.1:3097500-3115000 GCA_903632075.3 Acanthosepion pharaonis
TAATCCGAAGCCCATACCTATGTCGTCACTGAAGTATTTTACAATATCGAGGAGGCCTTTCAACTCATTGTCGTCTTTGGCAAAGAGTTTGAGATCATCCATGTAGAGTAGGTGATTGAATATTTTCTTATTTATTTTGTAATCATAGCTACAGTTGTTCAGTTCATGTGTAAGAGGGATTAAGGATAAACAAAACAGAAGGGGTGACAGAGAGTCTCTTTGAAAGATTCCACGTCGGATATTCAGACGGTTGGATATGGCAGTGCCCCCGGTGTGACTAAGGTATAGTTTGGTGTTCCACATTCCCATGCTGTGCTTAAGGAAATTTTACCACAGGGGAGACTTTGTACATTTCCAAAGTCTTAAGGATCCAAGAATGTGGAACAGTATCAAAGGCTTTACGATAATCAATCCACACTGCACTAAGATTTCTGCGTTGTCTTCTGCAATTTTCCAGGATCATTTCATTTATCAGAAGTTGATCTTTGCAGCCATATGACCCTCCGTAGGTTTTAAATTCAGAGTTGTCTTTCTCCTAGACCAATTGCCATCCAAGGCTATAGAACCCAGTCTGTCCTGCTATTTGCCCATAGCTGGAGAGAGAAGAAGAGGATTCATACCTTTCCCAAGGGTATTAGCATATAAGTGAATGTAATGGATTTGACTGAAATTTGAACTTGGCTCTACGATTCCTCAATCCAAGCCACTATCCACTATTCCACTTTGATAAATATATATATATATATATATATATATATATATATATATATATATATATATATATATATATATATATATATATATATATATGTGTGTGTGTGCGTGTGTGTGTGTGTGTGTGAATAAAGACAAAAAGGAAAACTTATTTTAGACAACACATTTTGTCCTCTGTCGGACATTATCAAGGCAAATATATATTATTTTTTATTATTTGAATTTATTTTTGCAACAAGTATTTATGAATAAAAGTAAAAATGTTGTTAGTTTTTCAGAATTTTTTAAATTTAAGAGACTCTCATAAATATTCATCAAGTTAGCTGAAATATTTAGGCAAATTATGGAGAATGATATATGACATAATTTAATGTCTAATAAATGAAAGAGAGTAAATTATATTATGGTTAAATTTTCTTTTTTTTTTTTTACTTTTTTGCTTATAAATACTTGTTGCAAAAATAAAATCCTTATATTTGCCTTTTTTCAGATATATATTTTAGTTATATCTCAAATTTTACACACACACAATAATAATCTATTTGAACACTTCCCAGATAGGTAAATTATTTACATTGGGATTAATAGACTCATCTTTTTGTTATTATAATGTTTTGGCCACTGTATCAACATTGGCTTTCTTCAAGTGGCTGTCCAATCAAGGTAACCTTCATGGAATTTTAAACTGAACCTTTTAATCTATAGGAGTAGCATGTTCTCATTCTATTTTCATGTCTGGGATATCTCATCTTGTTCTTATTTAGTTATTGTTCAGTTATTTAAATGACTTTAAGTCTATTATTAACTTGGTCCAGGGATTGAACTCACAATTACTATGCCACTAAATGATTTCATCCACTGGGCTATTTTTCTGTGGGACAATTTTGAAGCTAGAACTTGGATCCTTAAACATAGTTTTTTTTCTTTCCTGCCTATGCTGACTCTTTTACTACTGTTTCTCTTTTTCTTATAAGACAGAAGATTTTTTTTAATGAAAACTATTGACAAAATTAAAGTGGAAACAAATCAAGAAAAAAATCATATTAATTTTTAAATTAAAAAAAGATATTTTCTAAATATGCTGTAATTTTTAAAATTTGGTTGATTCTGTATTTACATTAGTCGGACTATTGTCCTCATCTTTGTCGCCATATTTGTCACAACGTTTCGGCCGTTGTACGCTCGGCCTTCTTCAGGTGATTGGAATTTCGAACTTAACCCTTTATTTCAATCACTGGGGTAGACTATTCTAGTTCCATGTGCCATGTTTGATGGATGCCAGTTATCAGTTATCTCCTGTTAATTTTCCCTCTGAAAATTCTCCACTGCCTTAACCAGGTATTGAACTCACCTTCTTTGGGTCTGTCACTGGATCTAACCAACACCTTTATCCACTGTGACATGTGCCCTTGAGGACATCTATATATGAACTTGAGTATTATAAACCTAATATTTTCATGGCATTTGGAAAATAATTCCTTAAGAAATTCACTGAAAAATGTACTGCAAATTAATAAGTGTTTAAATGATAGACTGAGCAAACTTATATAGAAGCAATTATCACAGATTTCACGTTTGGTATGAGCAATTAAATATTGGCGAAACAGATCTGAATGAATCTAATTAAATGCATTGATTAAATTTTCTTTGTCATACAAGTTTTCAATAGACAGACTATATGAGGTGGTATCAAAAAAGTGCCCTGACTAAACAGATTGTATTTGGCACTATCAAAAGAAATCCATGAGTCAGTTTGCTAATAGCCTTTTCTATCTAACCATCATATAATAATTATATATTTGTCCCTACTTTAGTTAGGTCCTTAGTTTCACATGACCATTACATAGTATATAAAACTTCATAAATAATGAACTATTCCATTTTGATCACGTGGAAAGAGAAAAGATATATCAGACACTACTTGGTTTCAGTGAAAAAAAAAAAAAAGATAGAAGCGTTTCACATCTCTCCTAACACCTCATAAATAATGGCCTGTACCATTTTGATTGTTTGAGAAGACAAAAGACATATCAAAAGATACTATTTGGTTTCAATGAAGAAATAAAAGAAAGAAGGAAGTTTAACAGCTGTTTCAGTGAAATGGAAAAGTTAGCAATTTCAAATCTTTTTTTATTTATATCTCCTTAGCTTCTTAAAATAATGACCATCCTTGTCATTACAATATTTTGTTAAAGTTGTTAGCTCAAATATTTAATGGTGCAATAGGAATATCTACAGATATTTTATTGTCATGTTCTTTACAATGAGCTTATTCAGTCATTAACTGAAAAAATTAAGATTCATCAGAAATTTAAAATAGAGAAACTGAAAATTTCACTGATCTTTCGAGTTGTCATTGTTATTATTATTATTATTATTGTTGTTATTATTATTATTATTATTTTATTTTCTTTGATTTCTGGCATTTAAAATTTCTTTCCTGGTCCCGCCCAGGGACCTAAAGTTAGAAATAGCGTCATGACACTTTTTCACTGAGAAAAAAAAAAAAAAAAAAAAATTACATAGATAAAGCCCTTCGTAAAGTGTGGGCTGTACTTGTCAGAACAATTTTTTGTATCTCCTTGAGGCATGGACTTCCAGGAATCCCTTCAATTAGTCTACTGCAATCTTTTCCAACCAGTCCTAGGGCTCCAACTACAACAGGGATTGTTGATGTTCCCATATGCCACATTTTCGAGATTTCTATTTCAAAGTCCTTGTATTTTGACAGCTTTTTGAATATCTTCAAAGATACATTGCAGTCAGCAGGGACTGCCATATCAATAAGGAGGCACCGTTTCTGTTTGTGGTCTTTAATAACAATATCTGGGTGGTTGGCCTTGATTGTTCTGTCAGTGTGTATTGTGTAGTCCCATAGAATTGTAACAGGTCCTATCTCCGTAACAGGGTCTGGGTGGTGTTCATACCAGTTTCTTTCGGTTTCCTTCCCGTAGAAATTGCAGATTTTCCAGTGGAGATATTGGCCCACTCTGTCATGTTGGGTTTTATATTCAGTGAGTGCCAACATCGTGCAACCTGATACAAGATAATCAATCGTTTCTGGATATTTATCACAGAATCTGCATTTTGGGCTGACACAATATTTTAGTATATGTGCTTGATAATTCCTAGTTAGCAAGCATTGGTCCTGCGCAGCAAGGATAAAACCTTCAGTTTCCGCTTTCAACCCTGCACTACGTAGCCACTGACGGGTACGGGTTTTGTCTACGTCAGCTTGTTTGGTACGGGCAGAGTATTGGCCATGAAGCGGTTTATCTTGCCATCGCTTCTGTATCTGGTCGGTTGCATTCGTCTTTGCTGTCTTTTTTAGGTATTTTGCAGTTTCAGCCGGTGTATTATGCTGTAGTTGCATCTCTACGCCCATTTGAAACTCCATTTTGAATTTGTTGGCTTCTTTCATTACGGTGTAAAGACGCTTACTACTTTCATGTTCCTTGACGCATACCATCATCCAGTCTTCTGTAGTTTCCAAATATCTTTGGAGGCCAATTGTTGTAGTTTTGTAGGACAGTTCTAGTTGAACTAATCCTAAAATCGGATCTGGGCACATACAGACGATCAACATCAGCTTTGGGATGATGCATGCGATAGCAAGTGAGAAGCTTCCTCGTTTTGGCATCCATTCGCTTAATTTCATCTATGGTCCAGTTAAGGACATTAAAGCTGTATTGCACCACAGGGACAGCCAATGTGTTTATGGCTGATATTCTGTTTTTTGAGTTTAGCTCAGTTATTTAGTACCAGACGTACACGCCTGTAGTACTCTTTTTCTTATTTTTTTTATCTTCATTTGGGGGTGTTGTATGCCATCTCCTTCGCTAATCCCCTAGGTACTTATAAGCTTCATCATGCTCCAGTTCCCTAATCTTTGTGACAAAACAAAATTTTAAGGGTGTTTCTGTAATTCTACCTTTCTTGAATGTTACTTTTGCACATTTATCTAATCCGAAGTCCATACCTATGTCGTCACTGAAGTATTTGACAATATTGAGGAGGCCTTTCAACTCATTGTCGTCTTTGGCAAAGAGTTTGAGATCATTCATGTAGAGTAGGTGATTGAATATTTTCTTATTTATTTTGCAAACATAGCTACTGTTGTTCAGTTCATGTGTAAGAGGGATTAAGGATAAACAAAACAGAAGGGTGACAGAGAGTCTCTTTGAAAGATTCCACGTCGGATATTCAGACGGTTGGATATGGCAGTGCCCCCGGTGTGACTAAGGTATAGTTTGGTGTTCCACATTCTCATGCTGTGCTTAAGGAAATTAGAGGAGACTTTGTACATTTCCAAAGTCTTAAGGATCCAAGAATGTGGAACAGTATCAAAAGCTTTACGATAATCAATCCACGCTGCACTAAGATTTCTGCGTCGTCTCCTGCAATTTTCCAGGATCATTTTATTATTATTATTATTATTTATTAAAAAATATAATAAATGTATAATGTATTATAATAAAAATTATGAAAATAAAAATATTAAAAATGATTTTAATGAATTAAATGAATACTAGCATTAAATAAATCCTAAAACCACTATCATAATACTTGTATAATAATTAACGTATACCTACTTTTGCAGCACTTGCTCTCTCTCTCTATCTCTATCTCTCTCTCTCTCTCTCTCTCTATCTATATATATATATATATATATATATATATATATATATATATATATATTACAGCGATATTACAGCAATGTTCTGTTATAATAACTACATCGAACTCTCTGTGGATCAGTTTTAATAACTAACATTACTAGTAATACATACATACATATATATATATATATATATATATATATATATATATATATATATGCACAGAGAGAGAGAGAGAGATAGAAAAATGAATCAACATTGAATGATGACTTTCAGGTTCACACTTCAATGCGAGCACCTTATTAATTTCCTTATAAATTTCGCATTTAGGAATGAAACTGACTGTCACCATGCAGTGTTGATTTCTATTTTCACACTATCAAAGTCAATAACCGATATTGAGCATTCTTACCCCATAAATATATATATAGAAAATTTACAACACTATGTATATGAATATATACTTTAATATAAACATGTATGTTATAGATAAACACACACACATTATATATATATATATATATATATATATATATATATTGATAAGTAAGCGTATATCATATTTTCTAGGTAGAGAGATGAATTGTAAATGCAATCGGAATTGAAAAGTAATTAAGAAAAGTGATAATTTATAAAATCGTATTTCAAACCTTTCATTGTAATTATTGTTCTGTGATAATTGCCTTTTTGAATTTATTTATCTTCTACTTTTGACTTCAATATTAAATGATTCGATTTTTTTTCCGAAAACATAATTTTAGGCGCCATCGGCCTGTTTGCATGCATCACTTATGTTTTTCTTAAATCTTCTTTTTTTTTTTTTTTTTTGATATTACTCGAATTTCTAAAAGTGTCATTTGCCAAATACTCCACAAGAATTCAAACATCAAGCCATACCCATTTTAAATACATTGGGGAGATGAATATCCGGTGCCAAATCGAAAAACACGGGTGACATTCAGTCTGTCTTTGTTTGGTGATTGAAATGTTTCGTTGTGTTCATTTAATCAAACAATAGATTTTGTGAAAATATGCGTTACATTCAAAAAAGGAAAAATTTCTTTATTCCTTTCGAATATTAAAAACACAGACATCGAAAGTAACGGATGCTTCTAAAAGAGAATATCGATAGAATATAGTAAGAATAGTATATATATATATATATATGTGTGTGTGTGTGTGTGTGTGTGTGTGTGTGTGTGTGTTGTAGAGAAAGGGGTCGAGTGTGTCTCGAAGAGAGAGGGGTCGAGTGTGTGTTGTTTTTATGCAAAAATCCCCACATTGAGTTCTTACACAATTCATAACAGGTTGTTTACTCAAATTAATTGACAACAAGGCCCCTGAATACTCCAATATATTTTTTCCTATTCCAGCTGCATTCGGTAATACTGTCGTCTAGATGGTCTCGACTATTTATAGTTTTCAGTTCCTTCAGTTATTTGTTTTTCTTTCTTCTTCTTTTGGGCTTTTCAGAACCGTTTCCAATGCTCGAATAATAACCGGTACAATTGCTACTTTCATTTTCCACTACATCTTCAGCTCCCTGGTAACTTCGACATATACCCATCCATCCTTTCATATGCCTTCACATTTACTCTGTGATTTGTCGAAATAATAACATTCATAATTTGACACGTATTCTTTTCCTTGTCTGCAACTAGTCGATACGATCTTTTTCGCATGGATTTGGATCACAGAATTATTATTTCTCTCCGATATTTCGTCGGGGGGGAAGATGATCATATCCAGGCTCATACTTACAGCTAAAAGACAAAACACTTTCCGAGCTGTTCCAATCAGCGCTGCCACCTGCGCATTCCTAATGCTTTCAGGTATCCCCAAGGTAATCTACAAAACATAAAGATTCCTTGAAATAGTGCCGACTGTTCCACCTCGGGAATATTTCCAGGATTATTGTCATTATTAATAATATACACTACATGTACTACGACCATCTTTGAATTCGATTAAAATTTTATCTTTTTTATACTAGAGTTCAGCAAATGCAATATCACTCAATCTAAAGGGTTACAGTTAAAATGTTTATGAGAAATAAGATTTGTGATATGAATGAAAGTACAAATAATGAGGATAATAGGTAAGAACTGAACTTAACTTCAACCCCACGTGACTCTGTTCTAAAAAGTAGCATAGCAGTTCTTGAGAAAGCTAATTTGAGCTTTCACCTTGCCATTGAAATAGAGTGGAAATGGGTTTTCCGGGAGCGAATCATGAAGTGCCCGAGCTGTAAATGTTTCAACTGGTGGAACTAAAAAATAGGGCACATCTGAATTTACCACGGAAACAGCGATAGAGTATTCCTTTTGCTCCTCTTACACTCATATTACATTCTGGGCCCTTCGATGTGGTGTAATATTTAGCAAGCTTGTCTCACTAGAAAATTTACAACTGACTAATGAGTTCAATCCTCACTGAATGCTCCATACTTTCGGCCTTGTGTCATATCCTAGCCACACTTAGAAAATTACCATATTATACAGCTCATTCAATAACCCTCTACTGTCAGTGGTCCTTGATTTGATGAACTATAGTTTAAAAAAAAACGTTTGGAGGTGGGGCAAACAACTCCCTCACGTAAAATTACAACGGAAATGACATCACCCCCCCCCCAGCGGGTTGAAGTTCCAGCACTGTACTTCACCGGAATTTTACTGGTTAAACCGATCGTTAGATTATTTACATATAAAAACCATTTTGTTTTTAGTATGTAGCGACTGTTTGCAAATGAAATCAAATTGGTTAAGTATTTTTTACAAACACCTGAGATTAATTAAACCGAAAGTTACAATTGGATATTGAAAAAAAATAAGTGAAAAACACTATAAATATCAATATTCTATCAAAACACCGCTGGAGATCATTTACCCAAACATTGTCTGCAACCGAAATAAGCTTCTTTGCACTCATAAATACGACAGAATTCAATCAGTAATGACACCAGAAGTGAGTATAAACATTTACTCACACCGGGTCTTGTGATTAACAGATTTCATCTCACAATATAGTAGCGTGCAAAAGACTTAGGCCCTTTTAAACTATTGTAAATGCCTAATAATTGCCATCTTATCAGTTGATTTTTTTATTGAGCTGTCTATAGGTGAGACTTTAGTCATATTGGAATTATATTGTACATTCTCACGACGTTCACATCAATGACTTGTCGGCTACTAAAACTAGGGCCAGACGACCAGTCAGTTTTCATACAAGAAATCTATATAACATTAGTAAAAAAAAAAAAAAATACTGCAATCACGTCTACTGCAAATTCTTCCAAAACTAAACCCGTTAAAATCCCAAAGATAAACACGATTCCAACAAAATTAAATTGTTAAAATCGTGAAAGCGAACAAACATCTCAGCAACTCCTCAACAAACAATCCTCTCTCACGACACCCAAAAATCACTTATCAAGCCAAGGTCCTGCAAACAGAAATCACTAACATCTCTATTCTAACCCCTCCTGAACGTTCTTCTTTGTCAAAGGCCACAAATAGGTAATAGCACTTAGCCAAAGATCCCTAAATAAACCCTACCAATGATCCTACTTAAAACAAGAAACACAAATAGACGAAACATCAAATTGCAAAGACTCTCTAGAAAAACAAACCTTTTTAAAATATTTGAAAAAAATCGAAACAGATGACAATCATTTACGTACAAAAATTCAACCAGATCAAAAACCTTAATAACTTCCTTATGTCATCAAAGCCCGTAAAATCATTCAATAGAAGTTGTTTTGTTTTCTTTTCAAAGAATTTCAAATTTCACTTTCTGGACCATTCTTCACAATTTTAAATCCTTTTACTTGGTGGTCAAGATTACATATAATCTGTTTCTATCCCTGACTTTGAAAACTTCTAAAAGGAATATTTATCATGACAGAATCATGTGACCTTTGTTAGTAAACAAATGTTTTAAAGATGCCACGACTGAGAAGGGAGTTCGATTCTCACTCTATACTCCATATTTTCTGCTACATATAAGCTACGCTTAGTAAATCCCTATAAGACCGGTAAGTAGGCAGTTGGACATGCTGTAATGGTTTGCAAGCTTGTTTCGCTAGTTTAATTACAACTGAATAGTGAGTTCGATTCAGGCTGGATCTTCGATACATTCGACCTTCTGCAACATCTGAGCTACGCTTAGTAAAATCCTAAATTTAGATCTGGATTAAAGAGGAAAAAGGTGGAGAAATAATAGGTTGACATCTCGTAAAAACAATCAGCGTGACTTGACATATTAACATGCACACGGCATTATTTACAAAAATCTTGCCTGGCAGCAAAGCGGTGATATAATTGCCTACGACTTCGTGCTGAAAGTTTTTTTTTTTCACCTATACAAAACAATATGAACATAAATCATCATCCTCATCAACATCATCATCATCATCAGTCCCATGACCGAATGCGATCCGAGGGTCGCTGTGCAGTTCCCCACTCACAACCGGGTTGAGTGCCGGAGATGTATTCGTTCATGCAGGCCAAAACACAACCGATTTCCTGAAGGCTCCTTGCTCAACGAACATGCGGCCGTTGATTCCATCGCGAGAAACCTCAGCCCTGGCTGTTGAGTCTCAGATGTCTTCCGCCCAATTATGTCAAAAGGTTACTACACTGTCTGCACACGTAGCTAGGCAACTAATCCCACTCATAGTACTAGATGGTCATTGACCCTACAAGAAGGTTTATCTAGCCACCCGCCTAACCAGAAAGGTTTGGGAGGAGAGCCGGTTTATTCACCGATGTGGATGGTAGTACGTTACATGGTAACTAGTACTTTTAGAGTAACCTGACTATATCAGTACCAAACTATCTATTTATACTAATGACATAACTATTTACACCTGTCTTAATAGTAAGTTCCATATTGGACAGCTCCAGTCCAGACATGGCAGCAAAACTGCATTTTGATCAGTCATTTCTGTTATGACTATTTATTTCATATTCTTATTTCTTTAACCTCAACTTCAACTGTTACTAAAAATCCAGTGAGAGGATTATCGCACTCTTTTATCCGGCAAGGATTATGTAAGTGTCCTATCTGTCAACTTCAATCTGATGATGTTTTAATACTACCAATTCTTCTTCTTCGATGTGTCGTGTCACTTTAGGAGTAGGGCGACCATGGCTAACCACAATTTCCTCTACTTTATAGCTCTTAATAAAGTTTGTATTTTTGCTTCTTTCTCCATAACAACATCTATAATTTGGTACTTCTTTTTTTCTTGTCTGCGACTAGTTGATACGATCTTTTTCGCATGGATTGGATTTCAAAATTATTATTTGATATTCTCTCCAAAGTTTCGTCCAGGGTATGATGATGATATCCCTACAGATAAAAGACAAAACACTTTCTGAGCTGTTCCAAGCAGCGCTGCCACCTGCGCATTGCTAATGCTTCGAGATAACCTCAAGGAGTTCTTCAAAGCAAAAAGATATTTTCTCATATTCTTTCACTCTTAGTAAACATGTATGCCTTAGTGGCATCATTGCCTTGCTTGTGGTGAAATTCATATATATATATATATATGTGTGTGTGTATGTATGTGTGTACGTGTGTGTGTGTAAACTATTTCACATCCTATCATATTGTATTAGTGAATTTGTCGTACAGACTCCACAATGTTTCATAGATAAGCGAGGGTTTATTAAAGTTTAACAATTGTTACTAATTGCTGGAAAATCGAATCACTTCGTTTACAGTTAATCTTTATCAGAATGCTGCCTGAAAATACGAAATACAAAACGGTCATTTTTAACCCGAGATGAGGATACTAATATAAGACAACGACTTTGGTTTCCTTCCCGAGGCCATGATGATGAAGGGGGCTATGCTGATGCCATAGGTGTTCATAGCTGCGATAAGAATGATCTTGTACAAAAAATCAATATCCTCTACCAAGATAAACCTTTCGAAAACAGAAACTATTATCTGGAAATTCACTCAAAGCATCTATAAACGTCCCCTGAATCCATCATATAAATTCATGATGAGGAATTAAGGGAGGTACAATGGAATAATAGATAGCAGCTCGGCTTAAGAAATCGGAAGGCTGCGTTTAAATTCCAGTCGAGTTCATTACATTCTTGGAATAGGTAAGAATCCATCTCTTCTCTCGCCAGCTATGGGTAAATAGCAAGACAGAGTGAGTCCTATAGCCTTGAATGGCAACCAGTCTAGGAAAGGAAAAACTCTGATTTCAAAACCAGTCTTCGTTAGGCTATATTGCTTAGGAAACACCACTGCTGCATCGACTGCAAATGTGGTACCTCTGCGACCCCAATGGGTAATATTTTTTAAAAAATAAAAAAAAACTCGCTTCAAATACCTCTGTTTTGCACAACACAGCAAGTTGTTACAAAACTAAAACATTAACTAAAAATCTGACTAATGTTCTGAAATACCCTCGTCACATTATCACTTTCCCTATTGATGTCATACACAGTGACAAGCTCGTTTAGAAATATTCAATCTGTCAACTACATAGGAACGCTTTCACAAATCGATGTCTAAAGGAGGTTTCAAGCAATGAAGCATGTAGTGCTTGGTGAAGACGCGAACTGACGCTACAAAAGCACAAAAAAACATACGAAACAACAGAAACTACATGAGTTGAGGACTTTAACAACAAATAGAATGAATCGCAAATTTAATTCGAAGAGAAAATAATGAGATAATCATGATGCTAACGTCACATACTACTTCAAACAAAAGGTTAAGAAGGAAACCTTCAAACGTTACTGAAAAGAGTGATAACAGTGGACTCGAGAAAACTACTTTTAATGTTTTCAGAAAAAGATTTTATCAATTTCAAAAGACTGTAGAACTAGCTGTTCGGGTAATACATGCCGAAAGATTCCTTAGTAGAAAATGGCTAATATTACTATTATCATTAGAGATGAGAACAGATAGCATACTTTGATCGCTTCCCGATGGTCAGGAAGTAAATGAAACATAACACGAGTAAAGTGGTCTTTCGGCCAATGAATGCTAAATGTTTCCTTATAAGGAAATGGTTAACATTATCATTACATTTACCACTGAGTGCCTCTGAGATGTCATTTTCTACCATAATGAACGAATTTTTTTACAATTTCTTATTTGTCTTCAGGTTTTTTTTTCTTTTTTTGTTCAATAACGTCTAACGACATTATTTTGTTTTACAACCACCGATACAAATATTATAATCATCTGTATTTTCTCTTTACTAACAAAAGATAATGCTACTTTGATTAACGTGTTTTCATAAGGGCGACTTTGTTGCCTTCTGGCGCCATATTATTTCTCCAGTATGTTTTTTCCTTAACATATTCTGTCAGCAATAAGACAGTTCGTTCCAATTAATTATTTGTGTCCTGCAAAATATGATTATCTCTGGGTTGAAGTTAATATTGATTTTATAGCAAGACATTTTAAGCCATGTGACACAGCTACAAGCAACAGCAATAATTTTCTTATGTAAATAACACACACATATTTTATTTATATATATATATATATATATATATATATATATATATATATATATATATAAAGAGAGAGAGAGAGAGATACAATTATTATTATTATTATTAAAAGGTTATTTTAGTGGATACCAATACATCCAACTGGCTTTAACTAATGCATATACGAAAAAAATCCTGTATAAATATATATATATATATATATATATATATATATATATATATATATATATATATATATATAACTAGACTCGTTTCGAAAACTTTCCCTGACGATCCGTTTAGGTGAAACCTAGGTAGGTTTGTCTGGCTCACTATATATATATATATATATATATATATATATATATATATATATATATATATATATATTATTATTATTATTATTATTATTATTACTACTATTACTACTTTGAGGTTATTTATTGTGGATACCAATATTTGAGTAGACGCTCCGTTTATTTTAAACAGTGTTTTATTTTGTCTACCGGCCTACACACTCAAAAAAAATCTTACTAAAGAAAATATATCCTCAGCCAGGATTTGGACATGCGAACCCCTTTGCAGGAAAAAACCATCCTTAGACCCGAAAAGTCTATTATCTCTTTTTCTTTATATATATATATATATATATATATATATATATATATATATATATATATATATATATATAAAGTATTAATGGATTTACTTAAAATAAAAATTAATGATAGGGGCCTATTTCAAATACTATCATAGCGTCTGAAGTAGTAAAAATGTCGGTCTAAAAATGAATCCATTAATTCTTTAGAAAATACTTTCTTTATGTTTTGGATACGAAACTAAACAGATATGGGCTTTCGAGAAGAATATTTGTATGAGTCCTTTCCTTAAAAGGAAAATAGTGGTTTCTCCTGCAGGGGAGGGGGCACAGGTTCGATCACATTCATATTATTAGCATTTCTCGAATGCGCAGACCGATACACGTAATACACACTGTAAAATTAAAATACAAATGAGACGTCTACTTCAAATATGAGTATCGGTTATAATAAAGTTTGAAATATATAAATTATAATTATATTACCTATAAATTCTGTAAGTAATCAACTTGAAAGGAATTTAGCTAATCTCAATCAAGAAATTATTTCAAACACTTCAAAAACAATTAGTGTCATTTTTGTTCCTATTTTCTTTAAGTTTTCCTATTTTATATACACGCTACATCCATGGAATTCTCAGCATCCTTCTGCAGAACCACATTTCTGTTGCTTCCAGTCTTCTCTTCATCTATTTTCCACTATTCACTGCCACATATTGGGATTGATATTACATGGCAGTTCTGCAATGTTTCTGACAAAGTTTTCCTGTTTTTTTTTTTACTTTGCTTAATTATTTGGAAGAATCTTATGCTATTTCATTGCGCATTCGAAATTCGGTGTCATATCTTCCATCCTCTGTCAAAAGATTTCCAGGATATTTAAACTTCTGTATTTGCTTGATTCGGCCATCTCCAATTCGTAGTTCGCATCTTAGGTTTTTTCTTACAGTCAACCATATATTCTGTCTTCATACAATTCCATTTCGTTTTGCTTTACCACTCTCCCATAACTATCTCATCTGATTAAATAGAAGCAATAAAAGATTGTTATCATCAACATTAATCCGGATAAAAAAAAAAACAAACAAACAAAAAACAATCATATAGTTCAATATGTTGTAACTCTGATCTGGTGATTTTATGTAACATGTCTCTTCAGAAAGTGGGGGGATATAGCTCTCCATAACTTTCTGTCCCTCGTAGATCTACCCAATGTTTTTCTCCTTGCTAACATTCTCATTCTATGTTCTGCAAGTTCGTCAATTTACTCCTGCCTTTAAAATGTGTTGTGAGTGTCAAATTCTCTAAGCCCTCTTTCCTCATTATGTGCTCTAGAATTTTCAACCGTCTCTTTCTGATTCTAAGAAAACATGTCCTTTCGTTCCTATTTTTTCTTATAACTTCTTCGTGTTTTGTCCATGTTACTTTCAATATGCTTCGAGATTTTCATATGAATGCCATGAATGGCGCCAACATCGTTCAGAAATATCTAAACTGTCAGTTGTAACATAACCACTTTCTCAGACCAATTGTTAAAAATGGCTTCAAGCCAATGAAGCTCTTAACAAGGTCCGATCTTCTTCGAACTTCGTGGACTAGCGCTAGAAAATCACAGAACAAATAACGAACTGTACCAAATAACAGAAACAACATCAATGAAGGACTTTCAACAACAGTGACAACTAAAATGGATGTCACATATAATACGAAGACAAAATAATGACACAATCATGATGTTAACATTCCACACTACTACAAACAAAAGGTTAGGAAGGAAGCCGCATCGCTACTGTAAGATGTAAAACAGAGGACTTGAAAAATCTGTTTTTCCAAAAAATTGCTTTAAGAGATCGATTTTGTAAATTTCAACCGACATCGTACAAGATGCTTGGTCAATGAATGCCGGATGTTTCCTAATGAGAAAACGGCTAATATTACCTTCTGCATAACAACATATCTTTAGCCTCAAGTCATATCTATATTTATGAGAAAATATTTCGTATAGGAGGACTAATATTACATAGCATTCTTAATACGAAAATATCTGTCGGTCATATGATTCTGTTAGTCAATCATATTGTTTTATAAAAAGTATTTCTTCTTCGGTTTTTACATTTAATTATATTTCTACTTTAGGAATTTCTACTGTTTCAATATTTTTTAATCTTTAATGATCTCCTGTTAATGGCTAAGCATCTATTCGAAGCCATAAAAGTTTACGACAATCCGTCTGTTAAACTGTGTATTCGTAAAAGAAAAAATTTGTTCGTTTAGATCTACTAATACATAGTATTCGAATAAACTGAGCTGAGAAAATAAAAAAAAATGTCACTGCTTTCCGATTTAATTTTAAAATACACAGACAGATGATGAGCAGATATAGATAGTTATAAAATCGATAGCTCAACGAAGAATCTGTAATTTTTCAGCGGAAACATAATATTGCGACAGGAGGCATCACTGAATATATAAAAAATAAAATAAAATTCCATTCACGGCATTCGCGTCCATCCAGCATAGTTCGTTATATCCGTCTAGATCTGTTCGTTTTCCTAATTGAAACTGGCAAATTCGATTTCGCGCGCTTCTTTGCTTTACATATCAGGCAGAAGTGATCGCCATAGAGATCAAAAGAGAAATGTCTAGCAAAAAAAAAAAAAAGAATAACAATCAAAGTTATTTGGAATCTGTATGGTATTACACATTACAAAGGAATGAATACAAGTATTAGATTTAAGTAAACGTATGGTAAAGACTGCTACCGACTAGGCACCAGGGACAAAAACAATAACACAGTATCGTACAGCATCTCGTATAAGTAGCAGTATAACTCTGTTCACAGCTAGTGCATACAACGTGTATCTACACATACACACACACACACACACACACACACACACATATGATAAAATATATTTTAAGGTATGCTATATTTATCGGTATGCTATCATTATCAGGGATAGAACGTATGCAAATATAAAATTGGACATTGAAGTCAACACCAAGAGGCGACTGTCGCCTCTGGTTGTTGATTTCAGTGTCCAATTTTATATTTACATACGTTCTTACGAATCTCAATCTAACACTATTCACCTCCATTAAGGCTTCGTCAGAGATCGAGAATAGAAATTTCTATCGAGAATTTCATTTTCAGAAATCTAAAAATTCATTTCTCAATCTCTGACGAAGCCTAAATAAAGGAGAATCATGTTAGATTGAGATTCGTTTCTATTTTGTTTTTATTTTTCATATATATTTTATTTATATATATATATATATATATATATATATATATATATATATATATATATATAGCAAGGTAAAAAATAAATCCGTAGGTATATAATCCAAGTGGATCCTAGCAATGCGAAAATATTAGAACTGAACTACAAAAAGAACTTGATGTATTTTATTTAATTTTTACAGAGCAATATAACTAATAATCGAACAAATCCTTTTATCTCATATAGGGAATAGGCTATTTCGGCAGACGACGAACGTGATTGTCTGACTTTTCCACCCCGATGTGTAATGAAATAAAGTTTATGTCTCTAAGGTTAGAGGAAGGGGGATGTAGGAGTTAATTGTGAGGAATTGAGATTGCAAGCGAAAGAGTCAACGTAAATCTTAACTCACCGAAAACACCTAATATAGAATTTACACTTTTCACTTTTTCAGTCAGATGCTGGGCACAAGACAGGAGTTAAGAAGGGTGCTATCTATCTTAACCTTAAAAAAAAAAAAAAAAAAAAAAAAAAAAAACAGAATATTAACCTTATGATGATCAATTGGCGGTATTATAAGAAAACAAATTTTCGACTTAAATTTAAAATCAAAAAAGAAATTAAAAACGAACTCAAAAATAAATTTAAAAAATATATAGATAAATAGACGTAAGAGATTAATGGAAAGAGATTTAGGGAGATATTCTAAGTAAATGAAAGTTTATCATTAATATCGACTAAAAAGTTTTAGAGGGGGAGTGTAGTGATTTAGTGTAGCTAAATAAGGCAGAATTCCACTATGGGACTTAGAATTAGTTTTTAGTTTATTATGTCGCCATTTATAGAGTTAAAGTAGTTCGGAATCTGGGAGTGATT
>CAHIKZ030000968.1:3117500-3167500 GCA_903632075.3 Acanthosepion pharaonis
TATATATATTACATAGATATAATATATAATATATATATTACATATATATATATATATGTTACATATATATATATATATATATATAATATATAATATATATATAATATATGTATGTAATATATATAATAGATAAAATATATAATATATATATTATATAATATAATATAATATATATATAATATATATATATATATATATATAGTATATATAATATATATCATATATATAGTATATATAATATATATATCATATATATATATATATATATATATATAATATAAAATATATATATATATATATATATATATAATATAGTCGATAGAAATTAACAGATCAGATTTATTATTCACGGCAAAACTGAAAATACTGGTGAAATCAATTTCTGAAAACAGACTTAATCTCCCTGAAACAATACTCATACAATAAAAACAACCACACCTCACTTACGTCACAACACTCTTTGTTTACGTCACAACACTCTTTGCTTACGTCAATATACACACTAGTTCTACGAAACTAGCCAAATATCTCTACATGCCCTGATGATGACCTAATAAAACCGAAAGCTTGTGCTATATGTTTTGTACTTTTCTTCCGAAAAATTCTCAAAATACCCTTTCCTTGATCTGCATGTGCAGTCGCATCAACGTAAAAATCACTTCAGTCCAATTAAGTCCGAAAGCACGAAAGGCCTTCAAACAAATAGTTTTTCCAATATATATATATATATATATATATATATATATATAGGGTGCGATGATTAAATTTTCGTCATTTTATATTTTTAATTTCGCGCATGAGCGTTGTTTGTTTTTGATTTTTCTACTGCGCAATATGGTAGGGTCAGTTGGTCACCGTCTGTGAGAAAAAGAACACCATGACACAATTTATTCAGCCAGAAATGTCGAAGGCCTGCTGTACTACTTGGCATTCCCGATGGAAACTCCAATACGAGCAATTCACAGTGAAAAGTCAAGGCAAGGATTATGGCAGCATTCACCAACTTAAAGAAGGAGACCGTCCAGAAGAGATGCAGGAGATTACAAAGTCTTCTGGAGGCTGTCGTTGAAGTCAATGGCGTTTTTATTGAATAAATTCACTCTTTAATATTTAAAGATATTTTTGTTTAATTTTGGTAAATATATGTGTTAAAATGAAATGTCAGTGTTATTTTCATTTTTGCTTAAATTAGACGTCAATTTATCCATCGCAAACTCTGTGTGTGTGTGTGTGTGTGTGTGTGTGTGTGTGTGTGTGTGTTAAATAATAGTTTCAATTTATTATTTTTTAGTAGCAGTGTATGTTGGCTCAGACCTTCTGAGGTTGACCTTTATGGTCAGATGGTAGACAAAACAAAGGAAGTAATTTTTGATTCGTTAAAACAAGCGTGGGAATGTTAGACAGATAGAAAGTGATTTCAAGGATATAAGTTTTTACACGTCGAAGAATGTAGACATGTTATTTTCGTGTATGGAATCTGCTCCCCAATGTGGTGGAATATCAATCCCAATGGCTAGTTAGAAGATGTATACGTCGTCATGTTTAATGAAATAGATAAGTTTAAAATCCCTTTTGTTGAAGTTCTCATTTTGCCTCCGAACAAACCAACTAGCGATCAGCAGGCCGAGCGAGAAGATGCAACGTTGTGGAATCGATCCCGTCAACCAAGAACGAGGGAGTTATTTGCTTATTTGGCACAGTGGGCAAGACCTACTCAAAAGAGAGAGGTATGCAGCATAAATATATATATGTGTGTGTGTGTGTGTGTGTGTGTGTGTGTGGTTTCTGAAAGTGTTTGGTTATTCGATAATAAAAGGAGCTTCTATAAAGCTAGTTGTCTAGGATAGATAGATAGATAGATAGATAGATAGATAGATAGATAGATAGATAGATAGATAGATAATTTCCTGAAACCGTGAAGATGATTGTTCGTGATGCTCGATTTATTATACTTTCCGATGTAATCCTCTTTAAGTTAATTGAATCAATTAAAAGTCTGTGTTTTTGTATCGAATTGAAACTATTCGCTGTTCAATCACTTCGCAAGAAATATTTATTAGCAAAGAGAAATTACCAATTTGTGAATACTATGAATAATAGCCGTCAAAACCTCTAGTTGAATTCTGTGCAGGCATTGAATTTCCAACTTTTTTTCATTGAACAAATCTTTTGTCATACACATTAACTAAATGGACTGTTTAGAAATCGCTGGCGTCTCTTTTATATGCATACCTCAAATGACGGCCTTTATGCTGAGTCATTATAGTCGCCATGTCACACTTTTGTCAATGTTGTTCTTTTTTTAAAACGAACTTTTTGTCGTCACTGTTGCCAAGGCACTGACTTCCGACTGGTTCTTATACCTTTCCATTGATCTGTCGAAATGCAACTTGTTCAGAACCATTCAAGTAAGTCTCGAAATGACCTGAGCATTGATCATTGTTCAACTTTGCAATGACCTTTTATTTTGACAACAAAGCTCAGTAGCAGTTACGTTAGAAAGTATTTGTTTGCATTACTTGTTATTCATTTCCTTTGTCAGGATTGAAACTGAAACCACTTGCCTGAAACATTCCCTATATCTTAAAGTTGTTATTCAAATTTGACTTCTAGATCGTTATTTTGTTACCAGTTGTTACGTTGGCTTATCCTGGTCGGCCTTAATTAACTCGCTACCTCATATTTTTATGCTATACTTCACCAAATAAAAGCCTCAAGGGCTCTCAAGGTAGAAAGTTACAGTTGAAAGTGTTATGATGAATGAGGTGTGCAATACAAATGAAAGAAGAATGTGGATTATGGCGATAAGGAGAATAAATAAAAAAAAATTGACCCTAACTTAAATTCGTTAAGATTCTAATATTCACGGAAGTACTTTTTAACCATTTCAATCAAAGTAAGACAATAAAGCCACGAAGATGCTAGGGGTTACTAAGAAAAAAAGACGACAGTATTAAGAAAACTGTGAAAACGTTACTGCAGAGAAAGGATAATAAAAAGAATAGTATTCAAGAAGATAGATGATGACGATTGACAATGCATTTAAACTTTTGTAGATGACCGGAAAGTAAGAAGCTCGAAGTTCTATTAGTGAAAAGTGAGAGAGAAGAAACTAAGATAGAACTTACAGTTACATTTCACAATTTTAGCAATCAAAGGATGTAACGTTGCTACCAATCTAGCCCTATGCTTAAATTGATGAAGTCGAGTTATGAGAGAGGAAAGCTCATCAGAAAAGGCTTTGTGAAAATATTTGTAAAAATACGGGAATGTGTTCCACAAAGGAGCAGTTTTTTTGAAAAAGTTGGAACATTGTACTTACAGTTGGAATATGCAAGAAATAATAGTGATTCTACTGCGTGGAGCTAAACATGGCGTATCCGGGTTGTAAAAGTCTGAACCTGTAGATCTAAATAATAGAGTTCACCTGAATATTTACTGATAAACTTGCGACGTTGTCTTTTGCGGTAAAAAAAAAAAGGTTTCTATATTGTTGAAAAGTGGGATATGTCAAAATAAATATGGCAACAAAGATGAGGACAATAGTCCAAATAATGTAAAAAGTCATCATATCTCTGATTTGAAATTATGCTCTCGTCATAGTCTATTATTTTTTCAGTTACTATCATATTTTCACTATATTGAGTCATCCCCCCCCACACACACGAGGGTGTCATGTGGCACAAGGCCTTTTTAACGTGGGCATTCCGAGCCCGTGGGCTCGGCCAAAAATATGCCCATTAAACGGGTTCAGGGCCGGTTTACCTCCCCGAAGGAGACTCCGCCCTTCGGCGTAGCCTCCTCCCGTCTGTAGGAAGAGTTCAACCGAGCGGTTCAAAAGTGAACGACTCACTCATATTTTCATATTTTCACTGGTACAAGTTTGTTCTTTGTAGTCAAATTAACTTTCTACTCCCGGATATTTTCTATATTTTATATCTTTTTTATACTAAAACTTCTTAGTAATGCACTCTTACTATGGTTACTATGAAAATATTTGTAGAAAAGACAGAGGAACACCACGCCACACAGGAGTGTTTGTAGCTTTCTCTTTGTGCCTGCTATCAACACTTTTTAAAAATAACAAGATTTCTACTAAAACGTAAATCCCCTAAAATATAATGTCTAAAGAAATAAGAAATAGATATTGATATAAAATATAGATAAACAGAAAGCAATAAACGAAAAGTCATATAATATTATGTATATATATATATATATATATATATATATATATATATATATATATGTGTGTGTGTGTGTGTGTGTGTGTGTGTGTGTGAGTGTGTGCGCGCGCACGATCGTCTTTGTGTGTGACTTGAATAGACTTAAATAGGCATGCACTAAAATGATCCTAGTCTTGCACAAGCTTACAGTAGTGGAACACCAATTGGGAACAGAACCCACTACTCTAGCAAAACTATTTAGAAAACCTACAACTCTACAGCACGTGCGCCATAATAAAATAATGCTTATGAATAGATTGATTTGGAAGGTCGAGAAAGAAAGAAAAAAAGAAAGTCTATGATGGATACACATGAAAACGCTGAGATAGATAGATAGATAGATTGATTGATTTAAACTTCATGTTCTTTTGATTATTACTTTGTTTTGTTTTTTTTTTAAAAATCAATTTTGAAAGGAATTCTTCCAAGTTACTTTCAAAGCTACAATTTCTTTGTACGCCTTTTATAATCGATTCCTTTTTTATTCTGCACTCTTTATTTTTATAAATCAAACTTGGGTTAAAAATTGTTCTATCTCGAACACCTTGGTCCCAGCTTCAGTACCTTTTCATCTAATTCCTCAGCGCACTAGACGCAATCAATCTTGTAGTCTGTATACATCGTTATCCAATCTACCACGGCCAGATTAGATCAATAGGTGCATGCTTTTTCTTTCAAAAAGAAAGGAAAAGATCAAGTTGGTGCAGTGAAATGTCTTGGAGGCAGCAGTTTTCATCTTTGTTATGTGAGGCGGATATTTGGTTCGACTCAAGACGAGTTAAAAGGTTCGTTGTGTAATGTCTCTTAACGATGAGATCTCTAGAATGGGCCCATTCAACTAGTTAGAATAAAAACGAACAGAGAGAAAAATAGAGAATCACGAAGATACATACATACATACATACATACATACATACATACGAGGTGCTACCCAAGTGTTCGGTGGATATGAACAGATTCGTCAATCAGAATATTTCGTCAATCAGCATACCATGCCTCGTCAGACATTTGACACATCTCCTTCGAAATCAAGAAATAAACTACTACGTTTCTGTATCGATTTTTTAACTGACGGGGCCATTCTTCGCGTCAAGTTCAGAAAATCTTCGGTTAGCACTTCGTCACAGTGGATAGACAGTACAAAAATAAATGGTCACGCTTTTTTTCTAAACAAGTCTTTATTCAATGATACAAACAATTATATGAAAGATCCGAATTAAAATGTAATAGATTTGTCATTGGTAGATTTTAAAATACTTACAACTTCAGACACACAATTTATTAGATCTGCTATTTTTTGTTTTTCTTTTTTTTTTTACGCTATTTTTCACTCAATACAAGGCACAAGAGCTACTCAATGTAGATAGTTACTGAATGTGGTTTTATGAACGTAAGAATTTTAAATTATGATGATACATACGGTTGGCCCTGAACTAGAAAAGGTTAAGATTGCTATGATCAAGGACGCATCCTCACGGGAGTCTTCTTCAAAGCGTCAGATCTTAGGAAGAAGCTGTCCGAATGGAACTTCCTTCCTAACTATGAAATACGAAGAGAATGAAGATGGTTTGACTTTGTGTTAATGACATGGCGAACCTTGTGTTGTGTTATATTATATCAAAATACAAAGCATACTGAAAATACGAAGCAATTTTTTTAATGAAAGTTTTTTTTCTATATATATATATATATTTTTTTTCTTTATTTCAAAATTTCAAAGGTTTAAAGTCCGGAATGCAGTTTTACCAAATATTCTTTAATATCCATTTAAAGCTACCCTTCTCAATTTTCCATTTTTCTTTGTTACTATATAGCATGTATCTTGATTTCCGTGAAAATAGTACTTACTTAAAAAAAAAAAAATCGTTCAATAATATTGAAAAAACGCTTCTTCAGAATAGATATGCATCTTCGTAAATTGTTATTCCTACGCATTCCAGATATTTGAACGCTCATCACTTCAAAATACTGACCACACCATAAACGAAAATATATGTTTGATTGTAGTCAATACATCCGGGCTTGCGATAGCTGGAAATCTATTAAATAAACGTCTTATCATAAATACATGTTGTCAGTTTTGATTATGGGTCGCATGTTTTTAAAAAAAAAAACCTTAGCTATACAATCTTTATAGCCATACTTGATCACTGTTAGAAAACTGTGTAGTATGTGTCTTAAACAAGAACATGCCAGAATAAACGTTGCACTCAGTATCAAACCACACCAAGCACGGGGCTGATCTGAGGTGGCCACCCAGTGTGAAATTACATGACCTGATCAGCTACACCTAGCTCACAAGTGTAGGAACATTTACATTATTCGGAATGTTATCCTCATCTTCACTGCCATATTTACAACGTTTCGGCCGTTGCCCGCTTCGGCCTTCTTCAGGTGATTGGAATTTCGAACCGAACCCTTTATTTCGTCCACTGGAGTAGATTGTTCTAGTTCCACGTGTCATGCCTCTTCCAAATGTCTCAGTTATTTCCCTTTACCTCAACTCCCCATGTTTTTGGTTCACTACTGCTGTAACCTGGTATTGACATATGGCCCAGTGCATAAAGGCGTTGGTTAGATCCAATGACTAGACCCAAAGAGTTGTGTGTCCAATACCAGGCCACGGCAATAGTGAACCAAAAAACTTGGTGAGTTGAGTTAAAGGGAAATAACTGAAACATCCGGAAGGCTTTTCCCGCAATAAGTTGCCATTTCTTTCTGTGTTAGACCAGTTGACATCTGCCCTGCTATTTACCCATAGCTGGGGGAGAAGAAGAGGATTCATACCTTTCCCAAGGGTATTAGCACGTAAGTGAATGTAATGGATTCGGCTGGAATTCGAACTCGGCTCTCCGATTCCTCAACCCGTACCTTTATTCCACCGTACCTCAATGTAGATGGGTCTTAAATGATGATGAATATGGCAACATTACAATTCAAAATATCTCTTGCGTTCTTAGCTTATCGTTCATTGACTTAAGAACTTGCTGTATTGCCATAATATTTCATGTGAGAAAGTCGGTGTAACTTATTAAACATATTCTTCTTTTGTTTTGTTTTTTTCAGTTCTCTGTTTTCACGCATGTAAACAATTTTTTGTTGCCCCAGGCTGCAACAAATGAAAAAAAAATGTGTATATTTTAGTTAAAGTCTTATACGATCATGAGATTCAAAGTTGAATATCGAATTATCAACTTAAATACGGTTTGACACAGGTGACGTCCCTATTCTGAATTACTCATAATTTCTTCTCAACTCGGTCAATTTCAGAAGGTTCGGTGACGTTATTTGGCATTTATCATTTTTACGTTTTTATAATAATAAATAAATATCAATGATCATAAAATTATCAAATATCATATCTGAATGAAATAATGATGTCTGCTCATTTATATATATGTGTGTGTGTGTCTTTGTCAGGAGGTACATCTATCTTTAGAAGATCTACACAAGTAGACGTTAATTTCGCTGAATAAATACGGGAAAGTTTGCTCAAACACGTGTACACACGAAAATAACATTTATATTAATAAGAAAATATGTGTGTGTGTGCGTGTGTATTTGTATGCGTATGCGCGTTCGTGCGTGTGTTTAGATGCTTTAATATGTCCGTCGGATAATTATGAAATAAAGCATTTATTTTACACAAAAACAAAAAAAAACTACATCAAACATGAGCCGAGGTTTAAAATATTTACAAGCTCTTTGGAATTACTGTCTGTTTGCCGATATAAATCAATCTTCGGATGCCCGAACAAAAGGTATTTGTTTATTAATTAATTTCTAGTTACTGAATTTGACCACAAATATCTCCACCCTAAAGGCGGAGACAGTAATAGTCACAGTCGGCGCCTACAAATTTGTCAAGGTCCCCATATTTTTCCAATTTCAGCCGTGAGCTAATTCACATAGCGAGTGCTTATTCTTGTGACTGTACTAGCTAATATACTTGGATTTGTTATTAAGGCAGCGGTCTTGTTCAGGGATATTCAGTTTTTTCCTCCATTTCTCATTCGCGATCTGGCCGGAAATGATCCAACCATTTAATATTCATGTAGAATTCGCCTACCTAAACTTAATCTACTTCAGGGTATTGCTCTTAGGATGCAAAACACTTCTTCAAGTGTCCCTTCCCCTTCACAAAACACTCTGCAAAATCATCTTTAGGGATTGCCATCAGCTGCCTGATGTTCTTAATTTCACACACTTATTCCAGTGCCCGTCCATTTTTCTCTCAAGTTCTTATTCGACATGACTATCAGTTTCGTCGCCTACTCCTTTTTCTCGTCCACTGTCTGAAATTTCCCTTTTAAACGGCGATTCCAGTTTTGCAAAATTCAATAATCGCAGGGAGACATATCTGTACTAATTTCGGTGGTGTTTTGCTTTGTCCTAATATCTGCACAAAGACGTAAAGAATGGCCAGCCGCTTCTATTCAAAATGGATACATTCTGGATTGTTTTTTTTCCAATTCTCACGCTGACAATCACCGATTTTTTTGGATTACAATCCGCAAGAATTTAACAACTTCGGATGTTCTGCTTGCCGAAGGCCTTTGACAAGCAGAATCAATTTCCCGGCCAATTTAGAAGCTGTTAGACCAGCGAAAAAAATCAAGAATATTTCCCAACTGGAAATAAAATGCGTGCCGTAGTAAAAATTATTTTATCTCAGAATCACAAAGCAACATAACAATATCACTACAGTACGTGGTCAAGAATACAGCGTGATAAATCTTTTTAAAAAAACTGAGAATGAAATATTATACGTTTGTTAGTCAAGTAGTTAAGGCGTCGTCCCAGGAAATGATGATGTGATTTATTAGCCAAAGAAGAACAGATCGGCTAAAACCGAGATAAAAACGAACAAAAAAGGAAAAAATACAAAAAAAAAGCAATAATAACAAAATACTTTATATAAGAACTTTAAAATATTTGTTGTGGGAAAATGTTTTCAATGAAAAAGTCATGTTCAACTATTTATAGAGTAACAGTCAATTATGCGCCTCGCTTAGGCGATCATGTATCTTTTGATACATGACTGATGAGATTTTCCCTGCTGATTTTTGCCATTTCTTTGTAGGTTGACCATTTCTTTCGGTGTTGGGGGGGCAGAAGAAGAGGATTCATACCTTTCCCAATGGTATTAGCACGTAAGTGAATGTAATGGATTCGACTGGAAATCGAACGCGGCTTTCCGATTCCTCAATCCGAGCCACTATCCATTACTCCACCGTGCCTCCTTTTTATAAAATTTACAACTTTTTAAAATATATTCCTGAGAATATTTGCACACGCCTAATAGCTTTAAATTATTACTACCAGTTCTAATAAAGATAATTAGTAATGCATCTTGGAACGAAACAACGAGAAAAAACAGAAATGTTAGAGCTGGATTGTTTGTCTTATAACAGCTCTGTTACCTGAATGGTTCATCTAATCTCGCAAGCTATTGTTAATGTAATAATGTTCAATCCTGTTATAAATTTAATTCGGGAAATTTGGATAGTACATGTGCATTGAATGTAGTACGGACTCTTTTGCTTTCTAGCAATGTGTGGAAATCTAGAAAACAGTTGCCCAACAACAGCTAACGACGAGAAGACAGGGGGGGGCGGAAAATGTGGAGTAATTTTTTTTAAGTAGTTTTAGTAACAATGCGTATAGAAGAACTTTATTTTCTTATATCACCGATTTCCGTAAAATAAATTTGACTTTTTGTGACTAAAAGAAAATCATTGTTTTCTCATTGCCAGTTATGTTTTTTCTTCATTAGCAATCTCAAACTTTATTTGAAAAAAAGGCAGCGTGGGTTTTGTTGCTAAAGTTCTATTCGCTATAAATAAGTTCTGCATTCAAGGCTCAATCTCTAAAAAATATTGAGATTTTTATCATCAACCCAAAGGACTGAATTTGTATATATATATATATATAGGGTGACAAAAAAATTTTTGTAAAGGAATTTTGAACTGCGTTATTGTCGAGACAGTGAGCAAGATTATAGCAAAGTAATAATAAAATAAAAAACATACTGCGAGACAGTGACCTTGAGCAAGTAAGCATTTCGTCATTTAGAATTCAAGATGAAATTCACAATGGGTTTGTATCCCAGCTGAGATGTTGCAGCAGTCATTGAGGAATCTCAACAGCAGATTTCAAGAATGCATTCGTTTATTTACAGGAGGACGCCATCTACAGGACGTAAATTTAAAAAAATTAAAATTCCATCATTGTTTCTTAAATGGCATGTTTTTTTTTTTTCAATTACTATGAATAAAATATTTTCTTCCATCACTCTTGGTTTTATTGGATTTTTAAAAAGTTTCCGTTTTTGGGGTCACCCTGTATATATATATATATGTCCCAGTGTTTGGATTCGAGAATAAAACAGAATTTACCCCCCAGGATTTGGAACAGTTCTGGTTCTGCTATTGCTGAACATTTAATAAATAAAAGAAAATGTGTGGTAAATTTTAGTGGTGACCGATTTATAATTTTATCTAGGTCCCACTTCACATTTCACCTCAAGGTTCTAGAGTCGTTGTATATCAGATCTCGTGAGCTTTCCCTTTGTAAACAGAGGGAATGCTTGCTGGGTCTGAATATTACTGGACTCTAGTTTCTTGAAATTCATAATTTTTTTCCCCATTCGATTACATTCGTTAATTAAAAATTTATTTACACGCTTTTTAAATTTCCAGAATAAATAAACTTGATAAGTCCTGGGACGAAACCGGTTGTTTTTATTTTAGCTTTTGCTTTTAAAATGCCTTATAAATATTGTCTTTTCCTATCTATTATTAAATTTTGTACCACGAAAAACTTATATAAATATAATATATATATATATATATATATATATATATATATATATATATATATACTCATTATCAGCATTTTTAATTCTGTTTTTGTTGATATTTTTGGGTTTATTTTTTCACCGTTATTTTTCTTTTCGATATACGTACTCCTGAAGAACACGATTGATTACCTAATTCAGTCCTTCATTTGGGGCAAAAATGTGACACTATTGTTAATTTCATATTAACTTCGCACGGCGCATATCGAAATGAAACGAAATGCAAAAATTGTGTTCGAACAAATTTCCAAGTAGGTAGATCAAGCCTCTCTAAAAAATAAGAATTTGAAATTCTCAATTTTACATGAAATCGAAACCCTAACCCTGTCTTAAGAACGATCCGGCCCATAAAATTATATTCCTTTTATGCTGGTTAAACTTCGTCGGAACAATACAAGAAATGAAACTAGTTTCTGTGGTAATCATCGATTTCTTGCCACCATCGATCGGCGCCTGCGACATTTTTTTTCTTTGCTTTTATTTAGCGCAGCATCTGTTTTACCAATCGAGCGCAGATGGGGCGATGCTGATGTTTTTTTTCTTGACACAGACCTGATCGGGTTTTTTTTATGGGAGATCAACAGTTACCCGTGCAACCCGCCTCCCTTCTTCAAGGCACTAATGTTGTCCAAGAGCACGGAAGGGCAGTAGACAATACTGCTTGGAATCGGTGTCGCTACATGAGCTGCTAGAACGAAGCTGAACTCCTGATTATATCCTCAAATTTTACTCCCGAAGACTTTCTCATGATTGGATATTTTTGGGAGGCACTAGAGGTTCGAAATCGATTTTGGTTTTCTTAAATGGACTGCTCTCCAAGGCTAAAGAACTTCATCTACCCGATTTGAGCATTACCACTGCTATTGCAAATCTATAACATGCATTTTGAGAGTATATCCGTTAAATGTGATGGTTCCTTACTGTTAAAAGAATCCGCCCGAGTTCTTCATGCTTTAAATTCTGACTTATATTCTTACTATTTTCACTAATTCTAAATTCAAATCTCTGTAAATAATAAGGTAAACTGGGTTCTTTAGCCTTGGTAGGAAAAGTAGTTTAGGAGACGGGCAAATCTGAATTCAGAACCAGCCTAAGAAAGAATGGATTCCGTCAGGGTATCTTAAACTAGACTGGATGTCTGCTGCAGCATATAGAATTACGGCACTTGTGATCGTGAACTTCTTATATGCTTGTAAATATCATCTTTGTAAAGATAGTGGTATAATGAATGACGTAATCACATTGTGCGTACTACGTTGTAGATAATGACAAAAAATAAAGAAGACTCAGTTAGATATCTTTTTTTAATCTTTTTATTAGAACCTTTAAGAAAAATAAATGTGATGAGACGTGTCTTGCTATATTTTGAGTTTTCTTTTTATAAATAATCGATCCTTTTCTTATTTCTATCCCAGAACCCAATGATTCTCCGCCACTCGCCACCGATGATCAAAAAGAAAAAAAGCAGGTCAGTGTTGTTTTCTTTGTTTTCTCTTGCAAATATCAAGCCATCCTTAAATATCATATTGTTTTTTGCTGTGTGTGTGTTTTTTTTTTTTGGCTGTTACCTAATATCTGAATCCTGTTTCAGTTTCTCGGATTCAATTCTTGGTTTCTGATTGCAATTCAAAGAATGTTTTCTTCACAATGTTTCTTTTAAACAACAAAACAAAAAGAAAATGTCTTTCTTTTTATATATTAACACAGACTTTAACGAGATTGACACTCTTAACCAAATTCCCTATTAAACAGCAGGTTAGAGTTTAGTCGACTTTTGTAAACTTTGTACAATCAGAAAGCTGAACAATCATATTATAATTTTGTTTGTTCCTACGTTCCTTCATTAGTTAGCCCATCTGTTACGACCTGCCATTGCCTCTGATAAACAATGAGCCATTCCTGTTTATTGCAAGGAAGAAAATATATATGAAAGGAACTGTTTGCTTTAAAGAAAGAAAGAACATTTCCGGGTTAAAAATCAACCAATTAATTGAAAACTAATATGCTTCTGCGATTTGTTAAATATAAATTTTCTTGCTCAATATTAAGCATAGATTAATCTGGCACAAGGCCACAAATATAGAGCACGCAATGTGAATCTCAGCCTGATCACAGGTTAACACAACAAAATGAATGCCAGGAAACTGAGAAGTTTTCCTCTTCCCAACTGTTCTTGTTTATTAAACATCAGCTTAAAGCCAAGATTAGGACGAAAAGGCAGTTGTTCTCTTCATCGGAATCTGGTGAAAGGTGAATTTGAGTGTTTCGCGTCTGTGTCGAATGAATAAAGCTAATTTGGAGTGGTATTTTAACGTCTGTTAGGCGACAGAATTTTTGTCTACTGAACTGAACATTGGCAACACAATCCATAGAATAGATTAGATTTGGTCTTTCTTTAGTTTCTTTCCTTTAACTTAGCTGGGGGGGTGTATGCTCATAGACCCCTTTATTTTTGTTCATACTTTCTTTACTTTAATTACTTCTCCTCTCCTCCGTGAGATGTCAGTGCTCTAGTGGATGCAGGACGTAGTTCCTATTTCGAGTTTGTGTTTCAAAACATATTGAGAGCTGCATGGGATAGGAGGAAGTGGAGAGCCATGATCGCCTATGTCCTGAAGGGACATGGTGCATGTTTCTGAATTAGTTCGTCGTTGAGATTGTTTGGTAAAGTGATTCTTTCAATTTTTGTAATACTGCGGCAATTTCGTCAGGTTAACTGATGTTTCTATCGCAGATTTAAAGTGGGGGATTTTATTAATGACACGATTTTATTTATTGTTCTAAATAATTTTTTTGATCATTGTAAATACGCACGAGGTTTACATTTTAAACATTGTTATTAGACGGAGAAAAACTGTATATATGGGAATAGTTATGACTTCATAAAGTGTGATATTATGGTAACTGTAGTAAGAATGGTAACTGTAGTAAGAATGGTAACTGTAGCGTCAGGTCAGGAGGCACGGGGGAGATAGCGGTTAGATAGTGGCTCGGATTGAAGAATCGGAGAGCCGAGTTCAAATTCCAGTCGAATATTCCAGCAATATTCAGATCCATTACATTCACTTAGGAAAGATATGTCTTCGTCTTCTCCCCCCACAAGCTATGAGTATATAGCAGGGTAGACTGGGTTCTATAGCCTTGGATGGCAACTGGTCTACCGCAGAAAGAAATGGCAACCTACTTCGGGAAAAAATATCTGCCTCGTCAGTTGTGTATCGAAGATACATGATCGCCTAAGCGTAACAGACTGAACTGAGTAAGAATGGTAAGTAAGAATGTGTTGTTTGGGGCTAAACAAAATCGTAGTACGTTTGAGTTAATGATTATGTCTATCTATGTTAATATACTAAAATGAGATTACAATCAGCCTTCATCTCCATTTTGGTCTTGTGCCATATTTTTATGACTTCAGTACAATATTGCAGCCAGTGCTATGCGAGTTACGCTTTTCTTCACTCCATTGCCATCGGGCAAGGATCAAAATGTAGTATCTATTCTCTTCATCTGTAATTGTAATATTCAACATTCATTGACTGAGCAGCAAATCATATAGTCGGTTGAAATTTATAAAATCTTTCTCTTCAAATAATTTTTCATGAAAATAGGTTTCTCAAGTCCAGTAACTGCTATGCCACTTTCCAGAATTGATGGAGGTTTCTTTCCTAACCTTTCGTTCAAAATAGTGATGAGCGACAACATGTTGAGAATGTCCTCAATTGAGCTACCTGGTAAAGTTTTTTGCTTGTGATTCTGTAGCGCCAGGCCAGGAGATTCGAAGAAGCAGGGTCTTGTCTAAGACCTACAAAGGTTCAATAAATGGGTTGTTGCAAGTAAACCATGATGAGCGTATCTCAAAACAATGTAGTTTCTGATTTTCTGTTAATTCATATGAAATCCTTTCATCCAAATCAGAAGAAACGGGCACAATAGAAACTCCAGAATTTATTGTAAGAACCCGAAATACTGCTCCAAAATTATCGCCCACAACTTTGTTCAACAAGTCGTCATTTATGGTTTATCTGAGAATTTCGTAGAAGTCTTGTTCGAAAGGATCACATTGGGTGTCACGAAATTAGCTTTTGGAGAAGAATAAAATTGTTGAAAAATGAAAGATAAAACATTTACCAAATGTATTCATATTTTTTTAAATATTTATAAACAAAATGGCATAATTACAAATATTTAAAATACCGTCAATTATTTGACGATCCAAATGTCAGATAGTTTTTCATTTGTATCTGTGTATGCCGAAAAAGTTCTCTTCTTTTGTGTATGTGAATTGTTAACACGTGAGATTATGTTTATATTGAAAGTGTATGTATTTGCATGAGTTATAGTAGCACTAGCAACCGTAATAGAGCTAATAGGTAAATTTGGCTTAAGTGGATATAAATTATGTAATTATCTTAAACAATGCTAACAAGAAAATAAGGAATAAAATATAAGATTTGTACAGATAACACTGAAATACAAGCAATATCGAAAATGAGTCATCAGTAAAGTTGAGAAACGTACGAATTTTTTTTTTAACGAGGTCTGGAAAATTAAGATTAATTATCGAAATTTATAGAAAATGATAGGCTCCAAACTGAGCCTAAAAATTAAAAATTACTTCAAACTTATGATTGCTTAAAATTATATTTTATTAATTTTTTTACCCAACAGTTTAAAAAGGAAAAGCACTAAGAACTTGCTGTGATTTGATGTTTCAATTTTTCTAAACAAGATCGTCTGCAAGCGGCAGAAAATATAACGTTCTCTTTCAGGGACTCTCATTGGTCAAAAAATAGGAATTTGATAATTCAAATTCTGTTGGCGCAAAACAATAACAACTACATTTCTGTAGGAAAAATTTGTCACAAGTTCATTTGCCAAACAAAATTTCTGAATCGATTTTTTTAATGGTATATCCCTTTAAGACGAACGGGTTCACGGCTCTCCGCAGTTTTTTTTTCTTTAATATCTGTGCTCTACTATGATTGTTTTTTGTGAACGATAGTGAAGTGGTTTCCTCTTACTTTCGCTATGGTTTCCACTGCAGATTTGTCCTTCTCTCAGACCGATCCCCCTTGCTATTTTAACCATACCCTAGTAAAAGAGATGGATTCATCATTTTCCAATGGCCGCTAGTACAAAGTGGTTTGCCGATTCCACATTCTCTGCTGATTGACGTTGCACTATCCACAATTCTTCCTGATTTTTGTCAGACGCTGTATTTTAGTCATTGTATATGCTTTTGGTTCGGACTAATCGTTCGTCCTTACTGTTTGATTTTCGGCCATGTCTCATCCGGGCCTCTTCTGGAACGTTAATGAATCGTCTTCTGGTTTTGGAGGGAATACATATACCGTCGCATACACATCACATTACGACCAATTATTGACTGTCTGTGTTCAAGTGCATTTCCCGCCTCGAACACTGTACTGACCTTGTGTATTCCCGTTGGATGTTTCACATGTTCAAGAGTTTATTAGCGATGAGCTTCCCTCAGCATAGCCTAACAGAGAGATGTGAGCGCCTGTAAAGAACTGTTACTAGGCAGCCAATGAGAAGGGATCTGACTACGCATGCGTAAACCGACAATTACTCGTAGCGTAGTAGCGAATATTATTGAGTGAGCTTGTGTAATTAGTGATCGGCGTATTCGCAATGACTAACGAGCCTATAGTTCAACGAAAACTGGGACAGGGATCTTTGGCCAAACGTCCCACTGTCGGCTCCCCAACAATGTAGACTTGATTTCTTAGAACCTTTGGTATTTTTTCCCAATATTAACATTGTCGTTTAATCGCCGAGGATAAGATTAAGGAAAAAGTGACTATGGTGATCCCGAAAAAGTTTGGTAAAGTCGAAGAGAAGCAAAGATAAATGCGTGAGGTCACAAAGGCAGTAGTTTGAAGAGAACTAAGGTGCCATTATCTTAGTCTGTTGCTTTTTTGTTACTATTAAATAGCCTTATAGTTAGAATATATATTAGATGTATATATTAAGTGTATACATATATATGTGTGTGTGTGCATGTGTGTATTAAGTATATATATATATATATATATATGTGTGTGTGTGTGTGTGTGTGTGTGTGTGTGTGTGTGTGTGTGTGTGTGTGTAATTGTGTATGTATATATATATATATATATATATATTATATATGCGCGGTAAACTCACATCAATCTAACTAATATATATATATATATATATATATATATATATATATATATATATATATATATATATATATAATACTGTCTCTTACCGATTCCGTTTCCTTCTTATGGTTATGACTTCTTGGGAAAGATACTGAAATAGTTTACCGTTAGTTTCCCCACGGTTCTGAATTCAGACTTTTCTTTCTCCTAGATTGGTTGCCATTCAGAGATAAAGAACACATTTTACCCTACTATTTAGCTCGGGAAGGGAAGAAATGGTTTCATGCTTTTCCCAGGGGCAGTTTCACAGGATTCTTACCTCACTCAAATTGATTTTAAAAGACCAAATTATTTAAAGCACTAGTATTCTAAAGTGAAACATTTTTTACTTTTCGAATTCATTTCAATGAAGGCTAGTCCCAAAGAAATAAATATGCTTGGTTTGAAGGTGAGCGCAATAGGATTTGAACTATTCTTGTTATGTCAATAATATTCTTGTTGTGTCAATGATAGTTAATATCAAATTGCTGTCTCAATGATAGTTCTGTTACCCTCTCTCTCTCCTCTCCTCTCTCTCTCTCTCTCTCTCTCTCTCTCTCTCTCGTGTTTAAAATTTCCTTCAGTGCACGAATGAGGCCCTGGTATTTTTCTTGCTTTCTCTTTTTGTTCTATTTTGAAGATTCCTGTTGTAAGTATATCCACATATGTTTTAACTTACTTTCGTTCGTACCGCCTCGAATATAGCGAAGCACGTAGTCGGAAACATAGTTTATATTTATATTTCGCATATAATAGGCAACTCAAACTTTGAAACGTAAATATCTAAATAAAAGTATGTATTATGCATAAATAAATACGATTCATAAAATCATATTCAAGAAAGAAAAATTAGCTAAATTTTTTTAAAGAATTCTTAAATAATTTTCTTCAAATTTAAAACTGCCTTTACATTCTGTAAACGTTAACCTATAGCTGTCACAATTCTTGGTTTAAGGTCGCTATAATGGAGCGCCTAGCGAGTATCGAACTTATTTTCACTGGCTTGAAAGATTTACCTGTTATTCATAGCTACCCCATCATGCGCCCAACTAACTGAAAAAGAATTCCGCGGGCTTAGCTATCAAGCTAACCTCTGTACAAAACCTATGACATCTATCCTGAAAGATCCATGTCGAATAACAAAAGAAATCAATAGTTTTTTTCTCTCTCGATCGATTGTTTTTAATATTCAACGGTTTTTATAGCAAATGAAGCTCATGTATTTTCCTGAGTCTGGAGACTTAACCCATCGATCACATTGATTTGTGTAAACCGATTTTGCATTATTATTATAATTATTTGTTTGTTTGTGACGTATATTTTTTTGTTAACTTTTATCTTATTTTATTTTGAGCGGTGGCGGGGAACGAAGTGTTCTTTTCTTACAGTTACGCTTTAAGAATTCAATATGGGTAATATTTCACCTAAAAAGCTTGCAGACTGTCACCAAAACCCTCAAGGTAAACAGAGCCAGGTTTTCATGATTCGACGCGTACAGACTTTGATTAATATCCAAGATATAAAGCTTTTGATTTCCCAAGATCTGTCAAATTCAGACGTCTTTTACTCCTGTGTTCCTTCCTTTATTTTTCTTTTATATTTTTCTTTCAAATTATTTCTTTCTACCCTCACGCTTCTTATATTTCCTTTTGAAATTTTCTTTCGATTTACATTCCTTGCTTTATTTACCCCGCCATTTTGTTTCTGCTTGTTAGGATCACCAAATTTTCTTTCTTTATGTGTTTTTTCTTTCTTGCTTGCTTTTTTTTTTATTCATTTCTCTCCAGATCTCTTTATTTCCTCTCGTTTTTCATCTATATTTGCCGAGAATATTTATTCTTTCTTTTAATTCTTTCTTTTTTGTTCGTTCTTTATGGTTGTCAGTAAAACGAACAGCCCAACCTGCGAATTACCAATTCGAGATACCAAAATTAAATACAACAAAAATTTAAATATCTAGGAAATGTAGTAACACAAGACGGAAAATGCGATACTAAACTCCCAAAGCGCATTGTGATATTCGAACATTCCTTCCAAAAGCTAAGCAAAGTATTAAATAAGAAGAAATGTCCGCTGTAAATAAATAAAAACGTATTCAACTGTTATGCAATAATAGTTCTCCTATATAGCAGTAAATGCTGGACAACCTATTCACAGACGACTTGAGACAACAGAAATGTAGTCTACAGAAGGATGCTGAGAATACCACGGACAGAACATGTGTTCAACGACGAAGTTGTACAGAAAGAGCCTAATTATACATAATACCAGAAAGAAACAATTAAAATTTCTAGGGCACATAATGAAGAAAGACGGCTTAGAAAATTTGACACTCAAAGGACAAACTCTTTAATCTGTAAAGTACACGAAGGCAAAAGAGACAGAGGAAAGCAGCGCTTAAGTTACCTAAGAAGCTTGTGTAATTTGTTGGCAGAGCAGACATAGAAAAGAGACACTCTTACTAAGAGCTACAAAAGACAGAAAATTGTGGAGTGCCATCATCGCCTACGACTTTAAAGGAAGAAAAAAAACTTATTACATAGAAGAAAAAACTTATTACTCTTTTTTACTTCATACTTTTCCTACATTGTATTCAATTATTCCTTTTTAAATGTCTTACGTAAGAACTGTTGACTTTGGGATATATACTTACATTTTTTCTCTTTTTTCATCTATTTCTGTTACATTATATTAGAAAAACTATTTTAAAGGACTCATTCTTCAATCTGTAGGAATTTCTCATGAAGAACCATCTTTGAGCAAACCTTGAATTCGTATCCCATATCGCAAAAAATGTCTTTCATTAAAGAAGCTTTAGATTGTATCAGTCATATCTAAGGTCCTCACCTATAGACTTTCTGAATATTTTATTATAGACTGAATATCCCTGTTCCTCTTTCTCCGTCATGTACCTTTAGGTGGCTATGACTTTCCACAGCTTTCTGTCATTTGTTACTCCTTTATGACTGCTATTTTTCTTTGTTCCTCCATCTATTTACTCAAGTAGGTTACATGATTATTTCCCCTGTTTCTCTTTCATCCACCTGCTGTGTGTTAAGTTCTGTGTCTTCCTTCTTCATCATGTATCTCCAAAATTTCAGATGTTTCTTTCTGCTTTATTAGCAACAGTTTTTTGTAGCTTCTATTTTACTAACTTGACAAAAACATTTCCGGGTTAAAAATCAACCAAATAAATGAAAACTAATCAAAAATATGTTTCTGCGATTTGTTAAATGTAGATTTCCTTGCTCACTATAAAGCATAGCTTAGTCTGGCAAAAGGCCACAAATATTGGGCACCCAATTTGTATCTCAGCCTGATCCTAGAAGTAATCGTTTGCCAAACTAGCTCACACACGTTAACCATTACATCATACCAACACACCAGTTAGAAGTGTCTTATAGATATTTCATTAAGCTTACCTTTGTCTGACATAAGATCACGTGTGTAGCACCTAGTGATATTTAAGACTCATTTAAGATCTCATTAAACCTTACCCAATAGGGAATTCTCACTGAACAAGTTATTGACAAAGCTTAACTTATTTCGAATGAGGCAAGAATTATGGATTCTCCTATGAGCATTAAAATCACATTATCCATGTTCTACCAAATTAGTTCACATCTGTTACACCCGGTGAGATGCCAAGTAGAAATGTTCCTTCCGTTTGGAAAACTAGCGCAGCACAATCTTCTTATTTCAGCTGGTCTTTTGTTGCAGTAAGCTAAATTTAGTAAAATCTATCCAGGGAGAGAGATTCATATTGTCGCCCTTTGATATAAAATATGACACAAGGTTTATTAGATATGAATAAGAAGGAAGATACACAGCAGTGTCAACAGGAGTGAGGGTGTGTGATCAGATAGATAGATAGAGCGAGCGAGCGAGCGAGCGAGCGAGCGAGCTATATACATCGATATGAGAAGACTGAAATACATATACATTAAACTGAGCTTCGTCTGGTACAAGGCTGCAAACGTAGAGCACTAAGTGATAAATGAACCCAATATGTTAGTAATGTGGATGTGCGGGTAGGACATTGTTTATTGGCGTAGAAAGTGGAATCGGTGATCGGAGATCAAATTTCAGTCTAGCCTGCTGCGTTCACTTTTTCAGTAATTTGCTTGGGAAATGCCTCAATGCATTTATTTTACCTTCAGTTATGGGTGAGGTAAACTGGGTACACTAGGCTTGGATGGTAGCCAAATCTAAAAGGAGGAAAGCTATGATTTCGAAACTGTGGAGAAAGAAACGAGAAAATCTTACCAAACAATTTGCATAACAATTTACATATAATAATAAGATAGAAAAATCTGTAAAGGATTATGACCCCTGGAGCCAAGAGAGACATGACAATTTAAAAATATAATTTCAATTTATGTTATCAGTTTCTGGGAGGCGTTTCCATTATGCTGGACCTTTGGCAAGCGCACGAATACCACAGCATGGGTTGACCTCTGACTTGTCAATGAAATTGGGTAGAAAGGTACCGTTCGTGAGCTGCCGGTTATTGTGCTTGCACGACGTCACAAGTCATTGTGACCGAGTGTTTAAGCGTACTGGTGTAGTACAAATTCCCGTTCATGATTTGATTTGATGTGTTTGTTCAACGGCATATCAACTCCTCATGGGTCATTTACTCCCGAAATTTAATTTTCTTGGGCGTTTTCAACTAATAAAAATATTATTCTGCTTTCACATGTGAATATATGATAGATGATACACATCTTTTCCAATTCATGTTTGTGCGAACATAATTAATAGAGGCGGTGATATGTGTGTTTTATAACATATGTTGAAGGTCTATTTTGGAATAAAGTTTGATTTCTTTAAATTTTCGGATATCATTATATGAGTCAATGTCATGAAATTTCTTTCATGTTAATTGATGTATTGGTGGTTATTTTACTATAAGTATTGCTGGTATTTTTAGTATAAATTTTTTTATAATTTCATAGGGTTTTGTCTTTGTTTAGGTGTTTACTATTTTCCCATAGCTAGGACCCTAACGGGTGCTACTACCCCAGCTCAGGGTGAACCTGGGAACAAGACCTTGTTGCCGGACATAGTTTATCGATTTACCCAGGACTGTACTCTTCATGACGGATTATGCGCTCTCACCATCAGAAACTTTAACTAACGTCCGCTCAACATTGTTGCAGTATAAAGCACAGGTGGGCTTTGTGGGTGTTGAACAAATGTTTACGACAGGGGTTGGTTAGCTGCCCTTGCAGACGGATGTGCTGAAATTATTATGTATAAGTGTATTTTGGAGACTTAGCATAAGCCAAATGAATTTACGGATTTGGACCAAAACAGGCTCCAGAATGACGTCAAAATCCGCGGAAACTCTTTAATTTGTAAAGTACATAAATGTAGGTAGATAATGTTAATAAGACAGCGAGGGTCACAAAGCAACGCCCTGAGCCCCCATCATCTGGCTTGAGCCATCTGCGCTCGGATAGTTCAGGAGTACTACGCAGCAGACAAGGATAGATAGATAGATAGATAGATAGATAGATAGATAGATAAGAATAGGATAGATAGATAGATAGATAGATAAGAATAGGATAGATAGATAGATAGAACAGAATAAGAGAGAGAGATAGATATATTAGAGAGATAAAATAAATAGATAGAATATAATGAATTAGATAGATTCTTAACCGAAAGTATTGAAATAGAGAATACTTTCACACAGATTTGTCGCATCTTTCCAACGATACTTATATTTGCAATAAATTTTCATCGACGCATCGACAATAAAAGAAAAGTGCTCATAAATGTGCTCTTCCGTAAATTCCTCGTTTCATATTGTCACCATTAAGGCCAGCACCTGAAATACAGATCAAAGTTTCTGATTAATAATTACGTTTTTACTGCGGTTCTCTAAGATACTCATAAAATGAAATCGATTAACTGATATTTCGTGATTGCATTCAACGAGAATAAATGGATTTGACATTTCCTAAACAAACTTTGACTTTTATCATTGCGACTTCTTTGCACCGTTCCAAATCTCTAGACACTTTACCTATATAATAATATATTAGAACATCTAATATGATGCAAGTTTTTTCAAGCTAGTCTCACAGTTCAGAGCTAGTCGAAGAAGTTTAATCCTCACTGGAGGAGATTATATACATGTCTTAAGGTGTGCTATATTTATGGAATAAAGTGTTCAATATCAGAGATAGAGCGTGTCTAAATATAAAAGTGAACATTTAAGTCAACACTTAAGTGTTTCATACTAGACGCGGTCGTCAGGCCAATATTTAACAGTCCCCTCACGAGGAATGTATGTGGCACAAGGCCGAGTTTAACGTGGGTTTCTCCGAGCCCGTAGGCTCGGCCAAAAAATAATCCCTTAGAACCCGCATAAGCCGATAAGGGACCTGTCTACCTCCCCGGACAAAACTTTGCCCTTCGGCAAAGCTTCGTCCGGGTTCCTCTCTGCCAAAGCAGAGAGTTCGACAGAAGTCGCACACAGTCAGAGACTGCGTGTCGACTGCCTCAACGCAATCGTTAGGCCGATATTTAACAGTCCCTCACGAGGAATTTATGTGGCACAAGGCCGAGTTTAACGTCTGTTTCTCCGAGCACGTAGACTCGGTCAAAAAATATTCCCTTAGAACTCGCATGGTGCATTGTGGGTAGTCTATTTTAGCGGTTATTTTGCCGGAAGTCGTTTATAAATTTATTTATAAATAAATAAACAAATGAAACAGACTTTCGCCTCTAAGCGTTAACTTTAATGTTCACTTTATATATATATATATATATATATATATATATATATATATAGATGGTGTAACACCAAAATTGTCCAATTGTTAGATTAAGATTTGAACTATTGTATCTTAAAATGGTTAATGATATCTTACTGAAATTCTCCGAGGTTTTTTATAATACTATTGAACTCTACTTTAAAGAATAAGAATGTATAATTACTATTCAAGCTTAACGGAAAAATGATGATGAAATTGATAAACGAAAAAATGACATGTTCATCATTAATTAATCATAACTAAATCTCGGAAGCTCATAAAGGATTAATTTAAAGTCATATTTATATATATAATACATATAAACATATAGATAGATCAATTTTCACTTTATTCCAGTTGATTTTTGCCCTCTAACCTTCTGGAGTAACAAGATGCTTCACGTACAATTTCATTTTCAAGTTTTGTTCACTGTTCTTTGGAGTGTCAAAAAGTGAAACTACTCTCTTTTCTAATTGATCTCCTCCTCATCCAGTTTTCCTCTCTACTCTTCCCTCTTTATTAAACTTATTCACAGTTCTCTTGATGGTTCTTCAATGGACTTTGAAGATGGAAGCCAGTGTATGAATTTTGGTACCATTACCGGAAGTCCCATTGCTCAGTTGAGAAGACAATGGGCAGACAAATTTCTTTCTAGCTGAAGTACTCAAAACGGTTTTTCTCAGTGATTAGAATATTTATAGATATTTAGACTCTGGTGATATTCTAATAGTTTCTTTTTGTCGAACTTTTTAATTGTTGAATATTCTTCTGGTTTCTTGTTGCCCTGTCACTCATTTCGATAATTCAGTCGGATTAGACTAAAAATTAACTTCATTAACGTCATAGATGAAATTGATTTTTTTTTCTAATTATCACTTGCCAGCCTTGACATTCAAAATTTTTTACGGGCCCTAGAAAATTACAAAGAACTGTAGCAAATAGCAGAAATCACATCATTTGAGAACATTTAACAACAACTAAACTATACAACGCATGTAACTCGAAGAGAAAATAATGATTTAATCAAGGTGTTAATTGTCCACACCACTTTCAACAAAAAGTTAGGAAGGAAACTGCCATCAATCCTGGAAAACGAAATAGCAGTTGAGAAACAGTCTAAGTTTCAACGGTATTTCAACGGGTACATCTTATAATAAACTTTAAATATGGATTAATCAACTTCAAATTGAGAAAATGTCGAAAACCTTAAAACAATCAACTTCCAAATAAGAATAAACAACTTCAAATTGAGATTTTTTTTGGTAAATTGAAAATTACTTTTTCAATTAATTTACCCCATGAGTAAGGAAATTGACTGTACGTCTTCATTATATAGATGATTAAAAAAAAAAAATACAAACAACTTAGAGGCCAAGAAAGCATTGGGTGAGCCTACAGTAAAAGTAGGAGAAATTCCCGTATGGGCAAAAATGATGATTTGATGATGCTGGAGAAACCTCTACAAAAGAAGCTGAAGAAGAATTAGCAACAGCTCCAAAGAGGACTTACCTCAAGAAAACTGTGGCTTGCGAAAAAAAAGGCCCAGATTTTAGCTGCACATGCCGCAGCAGGAAATTTGAAGTGTGCCTCTGCCAACAGCGTACCGTTGGTTAGACCAGGGTGCTGATAGGAGTGACTCTAGGGGAGGAGCAAGAAAATATAAAATTTCGCAAGAGCATAAGAATTTTATGGCCGAATTAATTGAAAACTCTCCTAGGGTCACTCTTCAAGACATTGTAAATAAGTTGGTCGAAAAGTATGAGGTTCGTGTGACGAAAGAATGTATAAGAAAGTACTTGGACTCCATGGCCTTTATTTTAAAAGCGGTGCATTATGAACCAGAAGCGACCAATAATGTCAATAAGGCGAAACGTAAGGATTACGCAGTAGCTTTATTAGAATTTCAGTCCCAAAGTGTGCCAATTCTTTATATGGATGAAGCCAATTTTAATCTCCATATTTCAAGAAGAGAAGGTCGCGCTAAAAAAGGCACAAGGTGCACTACAGTCGCGGCCGGACCCAGGGGAAATAACATCCATGTTCGTGGATGTATTAGTAATAATGGATTAATTCATCATAAAATTAAAAGAGGTTCTTTCAAAAAAGAGGATGCGAAAGAATTGAAAAGGCAAATGAAATTTATGAAAGGGGAGATGTCTTAGTTACTAATAACACTCCTTGCCATACTTCAATTGAAGAAGTTGTGGAAAAGGATGAATTTAGGCAACACCAAATTTTCAGACTTGCCCCCCCCTCCTATAGCCCGATGTTAAATCCCATTGAAAAGGTTTGGTCAGTCATTAAAGCAGACGTAAAAAGAAGTATGGCAGACTCAATTGTTCGGATTTTAAGGTGATGGCCAGGGATCTTTAACTACTAAAAAATCCCGCCTTAGCAAGTTAGAAGCGATGATCTGAGGCAACTGATAATATTTCCCCTGAGACTTGCACTAACTTCGTATCTGGAATACAGAGATTACTTCCCTCTGTAATTAACTTAGATGTAATCTTTTAAATAAATTTCTTAGGAACGTTTATATTTTTTTATATCCCTTTTAAGTAAAAATAAAAGAATATTAAATTTATTAGTCATTAATTCTCAATTTGAAGTTGATTTCTCATTTTGAAATTGTATTCCAATTTTAAGTTGATTATTTTTTTTTAACTGAAAAAAATAATTTTGAAGTTGATTATTATCATTTTGAAGTTGAAAAGGTATAGATATTTAATAAGTTTAATGAATTTTTATTTGTAACAATGCTTTATGAACAATTAAATAAGTTTCCACAGAATTTTTTTTCGAAAATGTTGGCATCAGCACAATTGAATATTTGCTAAATTAGGTTTTTATTTGGTCAAATACTCCTGGTATTAATCTGTTTCTAGTGTTTAGTTCTTGGTTAAAATTGTATTTTTAGTAACAAATCTGGAGTTTCAAAAACCAATACCTCAAATAAGACTGAAATAGTATTCTAGAACTGCGAATGGGCAACCCTCCTCCCCTGAAGGAGAAGGGTTAAATAGGTGAAGGAAAAATATTGTGGAAATGTCCTATTGTTGACAAACTTTGGGAGGGAAAGTTAAAAAAAAAAAAAAAAAAAATATTAGAAAAGTAAAAAATAAATATTAATGGTTGTATAATGATTGTCGGAAATTGATATTTGGAATATTGTCAATTTTACGGTTATAAATCTCCGGCCGTTGTACTCTCCGGCCTTCAATTTAGTGGAAGGAAACAAGCATTACATCGGGAATTCGGTGATAATTTGAAGATCAATCCCTGAGCAGAGTTCTGCAGAAACAGGGTGAGCAATACATAAGCAGTAATAAATGGGAACAAGAGTAGAGATCTATGGACAACGAAAGAGAATCTACTTCCGTAGATTAATAAAGATCTCAGCTCTAAATTCCTCGAGAACTGCCTGGGTTAATCAGCACATCGGCCGAAACTAGCGAGGAGGAAAAGACTAGAATAATTTAATTCTGGAAACTGAGTCAGTGGCTTAGACAAAATCTAAGACCAGAAAAAAAAAAAAAAAGTCAGCAATTGTAGATATTGAGCACTTACGTGACAGTTCTGGTTAAGTAATAGCGATAGAAATTAGATTTTCAGTTTCAATTCTACCTGTTTCCTGCCACTTAACCGTAGTCTATATGTAAGAAGTCAAACTTCGTGGAAAAAATGCCTATAGTTAATAGAGTAAAAAAAACATCTAGCATGATTGAATAGTCAAAATGAACTATGGAATAATGGCGCTAGCAGAACAGTGACGAAATGAACTTATTTCGCAAATAACAAAAAAAAGAACAGCAGAAATATATTTCACCCAAGAGTGAAACCTGAAATGTAACGAAATTATTCGTGCTGTAGTGTTTATTAGCATTAAACATTAACAAACAACTATATTAATTATATAGAGACAAGTAATTAACTAATTTAAACAGTCTGTAGAGACAACAGAAACAGTTTGGACTTGGGCAGTATTTTTGTTTGTCTGACGAAGATAGGCAACCGTTGCATTCCAGCCTTGCCGATAGAGGAAACTTTGATCGTCGTCATCAAAGTCAAGATGGCGGCTATAGACGTGAGCAGTGAATATACCAACACTTCGGTCATAATCAGATTGGGAGAAATTCATCGCAGTATTTTGGAGAGCGTCGTACACTGTAGTAAAATAGGTTTGCAAGTTATTAGGAGTAGTTTTGAGCAGATCTGAATAGCGGTCCAGTAATTCTAGAGTCTTTGTTTGAAAGAAGAGATTCAAACAGCGACGAGTCAGTGTCGTATCGGTGTTGGAAATACTAGATAAGAAAGCTTTTAAGTCACTAAGACTACGGCCGAACTGTGGAAATAAATGTTGACAATCTGTTTTACTCAAAGACTTGTCCGTGAATAGCTTTTGCGCCAAAGAATCAATGGGAATCGTGCCCTGCTCATCTTCAATGCCGTCGGCCATAGAGAGAAAAGCTGTACATGTTTTGCGCAACAGAGAAAACTTATTGTTTAGAGTAATTCTGGTTTGGCAGTGTTGCTTGTATTTTTGTCCCAACGTTGTGTTAGGGATCTTGATATTGGCATTGACGTCAATGAGCCGCTTAATGAAGGTTTGACAAGTGTTCTCTTGATTTTTGTCAAATCGGAAGAAGCCAAGTGTACGTTTATTTTTGGTGCCAAGGGACTTTTCGGTAGAGAAGAAATCGTTTGGACATTCTAGTTTGTTCAGGAAACAATCTTCGTCGGCCATAGAAAGTAACCAACCGTCAAAGCATTCGATTGGATAAGTGCACATCAAACTAGCGTTGAGATGCAAGCTGGTTTCTTCAGTGTCCCCATACTTGGTAGGAGCAAATATCCCAGGTATGGAGAGGGCCTGGAACACAGCCCGTTTGATTGTTAAATGAGGGGTGATTTTCGGGTGGTAGTATTCTAGCGCCAACGGGTCAACGTTAATAACTACCAAGCATAATTCGTTCCCAGTCTTTTCGTACAACTGAAGGAGGGAAAGCTCGGAATCAAATCCTTTCGATTCTAGGAGCTGTGCAAACCACTCCAGGAATTTCGTGCCAGTGTTCCAGCCGTAGTTTTGTTTGAGGTTTTCCAAGAGGTTTTCGTAACCGAATTCATCGTCAGCAAGCATATTATCCAGATGTTCATTGAAAGCCTTCTGCAATTCATTAGAATCCAAACCCAAAGCCAAGAAGGTAGCTACAATGGCTCCAGTGCCGACACCAGCAAAGCGTTTCACTTTAGGCATAAGGCCAAGTTTTTCAAGAACACTTATAGCTCCAGCATAAGATGAACTTTCAGCACAACCACCGGCAAAAACCAAGTTATGGATATCGAAATTCTGCGCATTAATATTTGCTATCGGTAAGAGACCGGCAACGGCCTTCTCTTCGATTGGGCGTCTTTGGCGAGCTTTCATAAAGTCGTTCCCCATGGTTAAACTGCGTCAACTTTAGCGGTGTGAAAGTAACCTATATATTTCCCATGAAGTTCAATTTGCAAATTTCGTAAGAAGGTAGTGAATAATTGCGGGGAAAGTAAAAAGAGAACTTTTCGTAAGATTGAGGCGATTCCATTTTGTTTTCAGGAGAACTGAATAGCGAAAAAAAAAATTTACTGAGATTTCAACGCGGGTTCAATCCTCAAGGTTGTTACATTTTGTCCACCCAGTCAATGGTTAACAAAACATATCCAAGATGAATTCAACACATGGTTTTGTTCCTATCCACTCATAGTGGATATAGGAAGTGGTGAAAAATTTTGTCCGGTCACTAAAAATTTTTAGTTTTTTTTAAATTATGGTTAATTTATTAATTTCCCCACCATTATTTGCATGTTTATCCTTTAAACATTTTAGAGTTTTGGGTCCCCCCAAACACCTAAATTGTTTCTGTGGTTTTATAAAAATATGTAGGGAATGGATAATGTTTCCTTTTTAAAACAAACTAATCAGATGAATGGGTCGACTTGATTCTAGGAATAAACCAGCTTTTTCACCACTTCTATTCGGCCATATGAAAAATTATTGTAGGGTATACAGTAATAAATAATTACAATAAAAATGTTTGATTAGTGGAATGGCGAGTTTAATTATTGAATTCTGCCTGAATGGACAAATTGAAAACAATCTTTTGAGGATTTAAGTAACAAAGAAATTTAAAAAACCTATTCAGTTCTCCTGAAAACAAATGGAATGCCTCAATCTTACGAAAAGTTCTCTTTTTTCCCAATTAACTACCTTGGGGGAACTTTTGGGAAATATAACTTTATACGGTTTTTTACTTTCCCAAAAGGGCCAGTTTTGGGGAATCAATTTGAAGAGAAGGTCGTTGCCGGTCTCTTACCGATAGCAAATATTAATGCGCAGAATTTCGATATCCATAACTTGGTTTTTGCCGGTGGTTGTGCTGAAAGTTCATCTTATGCTGGAGCTATAAGTTTTTGAGCTTTTTGGCCTTGCCTAAAGTGACTGGTTCAAGATAGCTACCTTCTTGGCTTTGGGTTTGGATTCCATTTGCAGAAAGGCTTTCAATGAACATCTGGATAATCATGCTTGCTGACGATGAATTCGATTAAAACCTCTTGAAAACCTCAAACAAAACTACGGCTGAGATTGGTTTTGCACAGCTCCTAGAATCGAAAGGATTTGATTCCGAGCTTTCCCTCCTTACGACGGGCTGGGAACGAATTGTACTTGGTAGTTATTAACGTTGACCTGTTGGCGCTAGAATACTACCGCGAAAATCACCCCTCATTTAACAATCAAACGGGCTGTGTTTTTCTCCATATTGGGATATTTGCTATTTTTATGGGGACACTGAAGAAGCCAGCTTGCATCTCAACGCTAGTTTGATGTGCACTTATCCAATCGAATGCTTTGACGGTTGGTTATTTCTATGGCCGACGAAGATTGTGGTGAACAAACTAGAATGTCAAACGATTTCTTCTAAGTCCCTTGGCAAAAATAAACCTATTTTCCGATTTGACAAAAATCAGAGAACACTTGTCCAAACCTTCATTAAGCGGCTCATTGACGTCAATGCCAATATCAAGATCCCTAACACAACGTTGGGACAAAAAATACTGCCAAACCAGAATTACTCTAAACAATAAGTTTTTCTATAGCTTTTCTCTATGGCCGACGGCATTGAAGATAAGCAGGCACGATTATTGATTCTGGCGCAAAACTTTCACGGACAAGTCTTTGAGTAACGACGATTGTCAGCACTTATTTCCACAGTTCGGTCGTAGTATTAGTGACGCCTTTCTTATCTAGTATTTGACTTGTCGCTGTTTGAATCTCTTCTTTCAAACAAGACTCTGGAATTACTGGACCGCTATTCGATCTGCTCAAACTACCCTAATAATGCAAAAACCTATTTTACTACAGTGTTTCAAAATACTGCGATGAATTTCTCCCAAACTGATTAAATGTTGGTAATTACTGCTCACAGATATAGCCGCCATCTTGACTTTGATGACGACGATCAAAGTTTTATCGGCAAGGTGGAATGCAATGCTTATCTTCGTCAGACAAATAAAAAATACTGCCCAAGTCCTAAATGGATGTTGTTACAGACTGTTTAAATTAGTTAATTATATGTCTATATAATTAATATAGTTGTTTGTTAATGTTTAATGCTAATAAACACTACAGCACGAATAATTTCGTTACATTTCAGGTTTCACTCTTGGGTGAAATATATTTCTGCTTTTCGTGCTGCTTTTGTTATTTACGAAATAAGTTCATTTCGTCACTGTTCTGCTAGCGCCATTATTCCCATAGTTCATTTTGACTATTCAATCATGCTAGATGTTTTTTCTACTCTATTAACTATAGGCATTTTTTCCACGAAGTTTGACTTGCATATAGACTACGGTTAAGTGGCAGGAAACAGGTAGAATTGAAACTGAAAATCTAATTTCTATCGCTATTACTTAACCAGAACTGTCACGTAAGTGCTCAATATCTACAATTGCCGACTTTTTTTTTTCTGGTCTTAGATTTTGTCTAAGCCACTGACCCAGTCTCCAGAATTAAATTATTCTAGTCTTTTTTTTTTTTCTCCTCCTCGCTAGTTTCGGCCGATGTGCTGATTAACCCAGGCAGTTCTCGAGGAATTTAGAGCTGAGATCTTTATTAATCTACGGAAGTAGATTCTTTCGTTGTCCATAGATCTCTACTCTTGTTCCCATTTATTACTGCTTATGTATTGCTCACCCTGTTTCTGCAGAACTCTGCTCAGGGATTGATCTTCAAATTATCACCGAATTCCTGATGTAATGCTTGTTTCCTTCCACTAAATTGAAGGCCGGAGTACAACGCCGGAGTTTTATAACCGTAAAATTGACAATATTCCGAATATCAATTTCCGATAATCATTATACAACCATTAATTTTTTTTTTTTTTTTTTTTAACTTTCCCTCCCAAAGATTGTCAGAACAATAGAACACTTCCAAATATTTTTCCTTCCACCTATTTAACCCTTCTCATTCAGGGGAGGAGGTTTGCCCAGTCGCAGTTCTAGAATACTGTTCCAGTCTTTTTTGAGGTATTGGTTTTTGAAACTCTAGATATGTTACTGAAAATACAATTTTAACCAAAAACTAAACATTAGAAACAAATTAATACCAGGAATATTTGACCAAATAAAAACCTAATTTAGCAAATATTCAATTGGGCTGATGCCAACAATTTCGAAAAATTCTGTGGAAACTTATTTAATTGTTCATAAAGCATTGTTACAAATAAAAATTCATTAAACTTATTAAATATGTAGAAACATTTAAGAAATAATACAATGTTTATGCGCGTTTTCTTCTAATTGTAAACTTTTCCTTTAGTTCGCTCAAAATCAGTATCAGTCCTATGAACGGCTGTGATCGAATTGTTGCTGACCTTTCACCTATCTGGACCAAATGTCAGCAATACCGGGTTTGAAACCGGAGGTATCATCAACGCCTAGCTTGTTTCGGGAAGCTGAGCCTATGTTTCTCTAGTTGAAACCTCAGCCGATCTTGGTCACGACCATGCAACCCTAACTGTACTGACTGCATCCATAACTATGGACCCTAATTGTGCTCAATGGCTGAACATACAAGAACGTTCAATCCTGGTCAAGAAACTGGATTAATCGACCATGATCCGACCGTATATCAGGTACGACCAGGTTACATTGTACCAATAGCCTTTGTAGAGTGAACTGACATAAAATCTACACAAAAGAAAACGTTATATATCGTTTACATTCTATCTACTTAATCCTGACTATCCAACAATTATATTTACGTTGCCGTTGCTTTCTGGTCACAGCAAAGCAATAACCTTTGGGCTACTTGACCTGTAACGTCCGATATTTAAAGTTTATTATAAGATGTACCCGTTGAAATGACCTGCGTCTCTGTTTTGCTGATTTTTTTTATTATAACTAAAAAAAAAACTTACTGTTTCTCAACTGCTATTTCGTTTTCCAGGATTGATGGCAGTTTCCTTCCTAACTTTTTGTTGAAAGTGGTGTGGACAATTAACACCTTGATTAAATCATTATTTTCTCTTCGAGTTACATGCGTTGTATAGTTTAGTTGTTGTTAAAAGTTCTCAAATGATGTGATTTCTGTTATTTGCTACAGTTCTTTGTAATTTTCTCGGGCTAGGATTGATAAAGGAAGGTCTTCGCTAGGATCTATATTGCTTCATTCGCTCGAAGCCACCTTTTAATCATCGGTATCAGAAAGCCGTCATCATTATTGATAGTTTTGTGCAAGTTGCCCCAGAGACTTCGAGAGATAACGATGCTTTGTATCGGTACGGTGCAAACAGAAAAAAAATGTAATTGTGGTCAGTGCATGAAGATTAATCTACCAAAGATGTGGAAAGTACGCATGGGTATGATGATTTTTTTGATTTTTTTCCTTTTGCGATTTACAAAATTTAAAGCTACCAAGAATTTGATCCGTGTATTTGTTTGCTGCTCAGAATGTCTTTCCCCAAACCTTATTAACAATAATGTTATTGTCTTGAGATAACACTGATCTCTATCTCGATGTCTTTGTGTGGGTGGTGCAATGGATAACGGCTCGGAATTAGAACTCTCAGAACTGAGTTTAAATTCCAGTCGTGTTCGTTATATTCACTTACGCACAAATACCCTTAGGGAAAGTAAGAACTAATCTTCTTACCCCAGCTATGGGTTAAATAGTAGAACTTGATCTGGAAAAAAATCATTGTTATTCTCATACTGTTAATGCAATATTCACTCACAAAAAATATTACAATCTAAAATATATTCTGGCTTTCATTAAAGAAGTTGATAAAGCGTAAAAATCAAAATCAAGCAATTCACAATCTCGAGATCGTTGTATTTAGTTAGATGTGTTTTTTATCGGTTGGGACTGCAACATTTATTACCGAACGACTTCAACCCATGCTCTGACAATAATATTCTCATGCTCCTACTGTAGAGCAACATCTATTGCCTCATGTCTCCTCTTCCTCCGCGAAGATTTCAATTAAATAGAAATTGAGAACGCTTTTCTTTGTTCCTGAAGAAATTTACTTGTTTCTTAATACTTTACTTAGCTTTTGGAAGGAATTTTTCGCTATTCCAATGCGTCTTCGGATTTCGGTGTCAATCTTTTGTTCTCTATAGGTACCTCCACGAAATAGCTAAAAAAAAGAGCATAGCTTGATCAAAAAGACCCCAACCTCGCCGAAAACAAAATTTTATCTTTCTAAATGCTTATCTTATTATTAAGAGGAAAGACCAATGTATTCTTTTAATTATTTTTTTCTTTTTAGGAACATTCTAAATTGATTTTTTTTTTTTTTTTTTTTTTTTTTGTATGACACGTTAATTTGGAAAATCTTGCAAAAATATAAATAATTGTCGGATGTTAATGAAACTTTCGGAAACTATTCACAGATGATCGAAATTATTATAAATGTTTTTTATTAGTCATGACAGAAATATTTTTTATTTATTACCCCCCCTCCCATAACTAATTTTATAAAAACGCTAGAAATTCGATCGAGTCTAGTTTAATGATTACAATAGTTAAAAGCACAAACATTTGAGGAATGCAAATCCTGTTTTGTTTTGTTTTTTTTTTTGTTTTTTTTTTTTTTTGTTTTTTTGTCTTTAATTGGACCACCACCCCCCACCCTACCTGAAAATCAGCTTTGAATTGTAATATACAAAACTCAATAAAACAAAGATATTTAATTTCAAATGCTTTTATTTGCTTTTCTTTGTTTTTATGAATATGGACAATATTTTCTGAAAGCAAAAAGTTTTTTCGATGAAAAATGAATTTTAATACAATCATTTATTTCTTAATTATAATATTTTTACATTTAATTTTTTAAATATAAAATTAGTTAAAAGCCGCATTTTTTAAATATTATAATAGATATTATATATATATATATAAATATATATATATATATATATATATATATATATATAATATATATATATATATATATATATATATATATATATATATATATATATATATTTTTTTTTTTTTTTTTTTTTTTAGCGCGTTGTAAATTGTATCATTTTGACTAATCAGAAGATCCGCAGTAATTAAGAAATGTAATTTTGTATTTATAATCAGGCTGTAATTATAAAATACGAAAGACCAACCAGAATACAATTAAGTTGCGTTATTTGAGTTAAGCATTGTTCTCCGCTGTTAAGGCCTTTACTTTTGCGAAACACGTGTTAATTTTGATTTTTCAACTGAGAAGTGTACCTATCAATATCATATGAAATTTATATGATCTTATTTTTATTAATCAGTTATGACATTTTTCCATAAATGAAATATCAAAATTAATAATAAAATAAATGGAAATACAAATAACACAGTAAAATGTAATAAATGTACATAAAATTATAGTATTTTATGTACACTTCTGATAAAATTTCATAAGAAAGGTACTTATAAATTAATTAGATACCTTTCTTATGAAATTTAATCTCACTCTTAAGTCTTATTTTAATTTCTTTATATTTTCCATAAAGCATCGTAAAGGTGAAAGCTAAGTACAAAAAAAATTAAAGCGCTGAAAGTGTTCCTTAAAAATAACGAGGTAAATAATTTGTTCACTTAAATGTAAATTATTTTACTTTTCTCCTTCCGTAGAACAAATTAGCCTCACGGAATCCGTCAATATGTAATTCATCACCTGTCAAGTGACGCGAAAGTTTATGACCTGCTTTGTTTTATTTTCAAATTACATTTTTCGGCGCTGAAGCTGAGTTAAGCTTGGTTCAAAATATTTTAAATAAACATTATAATTTCTGATTTTCTTAAATTAAGTTTTGAAAAAATGATAATTAATATTTAAAAGAATTTCAAAGTGAGTTTCCAGTTTTTTTATAAAATGGTCAATTTTGCTGACTCAAAAAAAAAAAATTTTAATGAAAATTTCGGACGTGCTAGGAACGATTTAAAAAAAAATGTAAAAAAAAAACACCCCCAAAATACTTTGATCTTTCCTCTTCATAATAACAAACATTTAGGCGATAAAATTGTTTTCGTCAAGTTTGGCGTCTTTTTCATCATGCTATTCTCTTTATTTAGCGATCTCGTGGAGGTACCTATAAATTAAACAATTCCCAGATATATAATTTTTTTTTTGTACTTGTTTGATTTTGACATTTCCAACTGTGAGTGTTCGTGAGGGATCTTGGTCATTTTCTCTTCTTACAAGTTATGGTCAGCCTTTTCGCTTCGCTTTTCTTTACTACTTTGTCTAGAAGTTCCGGCAGTGTTCTTTCTGTATCTGCCATCAATACTGTATCATCTTCTGCTGTAAAGATTGTGACCATGAATAATAAATCCTGGTAGATCATCGAATTCTCTTAGAATTGCTTTGCTGTAAAGTTTGGTTCAATCAAGTTGTCCGTCCTGGGTATGACGATAAACTACGTCCAATAGCACGGCCTCTGATCAGGAGGCTTTGAGGAGCGTGGAACAACTTCTTATTTGCTCGTGTTCCAGGTCCACCCTGACCCGGTGTGTTAGCAACTGTTAGGGTCCCAGCTATGGGCAAATAGTTAACCCTGAAACTGAGGTAAAAAATTATTATGAAAGTGCAAAAATAGGTTTTAATACCAGAAATACTTTGTAAAAAAAAATATATATATATTACCAGCAATACATTTTTGAGGAAAAAAATATTACCAGAAATAGATTTTTGAGAAAACAAAAATATTGCCAAGAAAAAAAATTTGTCGGCATTAAATGACCCATTGAGGTTGATATGCCATAAAACAAAACAAACAAAACTAAATCCAGTTGTAAAGATACATCCTTGTTTTATGCCCCTTTTTATTTGTGTGTATTTATTATACTTTTTAGATCCTGTTAATCCATTTGTCTCTGCAGACGATGTTGAGCCTGTACAGATCTTGTACTGCCAATACATCAACGTCTGCCACTCGTCATTGCCGATAAAATCTAAAAGAAAGGGTAGCTCGACTGCAGAGTTTACCGGGTGGCAAAGTATGCTATTCAACCGACTTGGTGGTTTCTACACCGGATTTGTGTAGGGCTTAATCCTTAGACTTCTCTTTAACCTGAAGACAGCTTAAGAATGCTCTGCTATTTTATCTATAGCTGTACAAAGATGGATTCCTGCCTTTTCTAAAGGTATTAGTGCAAAGTGAACAAACCAGATTAAGTTAGAATTTGAACTCTGCACGCCAGATTCACTTTCTGCACCGATGACAGTTACATACCTATAGGTCCTTTTAAATATTGCACATGGTAAAAATATGCAATTGATACACAAGTGGTTTATATCAAATCACTCAATGTGTGCTACAGCTAGCATGTAACAGAACACTAGCTATCGCATGGTCGGATCATCAACGACTAGGTTCCGTTACTAGTCAGTTCTGGTGAGGAAGGTAGCTAGACACCCCAAAAGATGTATATGTATGTGTTATGCAAAAGCGTTTGATAAAGTACGACATAAAGAATTGTTTGAACTGCTAGGTTAGTTTGAGTTATTTAATATATTAGAACAATCCAGAACTTATACTGCGAACAAACCGCCTGCATACGGATGGAAAGTTCGCTAAATGCACAAAAACAAATAGGCATAAGGCAACGATGTGTCTTCTCACCGGACTTACTGAACCTTTTCAGTGAGAAAACCAGAAGTTATATCAGGATTAGCTGCCACAAACTTAACAACATAACACATTACCAAACATAGAAAGAAAACTGCAGAAACTCCTACAGAAAGTAGTAAAGGAAAGCTTAAACGTCAATAAGACAGAATGTATAGTTGTCGGCAAACGGAACATATCAAGATGCGAACTACGAATTGGAGATATCGTAATCAAACAGGCACAAAAATGTAATTATCTAGTAAGTGTTTTAACAGCCGACAGGGAAATGCAAATTAAGTAAAAAGAAAGCACCGGGCCGCAAATTAATAACGGTCCTCATATATGGCAGTGAATGTTGGACAGTTTCTTCACAAATGAAGAAGAGACTAATGTGGTTGTACAAAAGGATATTGAGAATTCTATGGATTGAACATGTGATTAACGAGGAAGTTTTAAGGAAAATTGAAACAAAAGAAAACTTACACATAGAATCTAAAAGAAACAAAATTTCTAAGGCCAAAATTAGGAAATGGAGAATTGGATATTCACAGAATATATTGAAGGCAAGAGGAACATAAGAAAGCGGCGAAAAAACATGACGATCTTCTGTAAATAGTTGGCAGGACAGGTATTAGAAGAAATGGGGGAAAAAACTCTCTTTAGTAAGAGCTAGAAAGGTAAAGAATTTGTAGAGAGCCATGATCGCCCACGATCTGAAAGGATGCGGCATAAAGAAGAAGAAAACTGCTTGATATTAAAGAAGTCTTGTCAATTTCTTTTTCGACTCTCGATCTTTTCCGCTCTCTAGTTCAAGCGTCGCTTAGAAGACCATAGACAGAACATGTGAGCAAGGAACAAGCTTTAAGGAAAATGAAAGCAGAAATGCATTTATACTTAGAATTCGAAAGGGACAGTTCAATTTTCTAAGGAATAATTAATATATATTAATTAAGGGTTAGAAAATGATAGTAATTAATTTTCCTCCTCCTCAAATATTCAAATGTCAAATGATGATGATAAAACTTTTAATATAAAATCCTACAAAATATATTAAATGTTTGTCCCGGATTACCATCCCTAACATGGTAGAATTGAAACATGAAATGTACTAGAAATTTAATTTGCCGGATTACTGATGGTTGTTAGAACACAACTAACCCAACAGCTTGCGACATTATCCTACATTTAAAATGCACAAAAGCTCGAGCCACCAAATAGAAGCGGCAGACGATCCGTGACATTTAAAATTATTTTCAGATTACTGATTGACAGATTAATGATGTCCAAACGGTGATAAAACATTGCTTACTATAGATAATGCGACATATTTCGATTAATTAAAGGTAGAGAATTTCCACATTTGTATTGAAGTAAAAACAGGTAAAGCCAAGGTTCATAGTCAAGGAACCATCTTGTATATTTTCCTTTAAAAAGAATGATTTGTTGAAAATTATTATTGCGAAGGAAATAATAAGCAAACAGTGTTTGAATAAGGTCGATGTTCTTTGAAATATTAATTTTCGAAATGCGTGTCTTATGCGTGTGAAATATATTAAACAGAAATTAAGTTTCCCATCCGACGAAAATATTTAGAAACAGGAGGACTTGTCCGCGAACAGTTTACGTGCAAATAACCGCTGAACTTTCTTGGTGAATTCTTTTTATAGCTAATATACCGACGTTCATGTAGGCATAAAATCCACGCCAAAGGTTTAAGCAAAAAGGAAGAGAACATTTTTTTACGTTTTATTTTCAGTTGTGCAACTCGATTACACGACTTAAATACTCGATAGTTAACAGGAACACGTCGTCTCATTCGAACTCGCGGGTGTGAATTTCAACGTTTATAATTAAACTGGAGTTGAGCTCGAGGCGGGAACGGACACCAAAATCATGTGATGTGTCTGTTCACTACAATTTCATTAACTGAGAGTTTGTCACAAGACCGAAAAAGTTTTCACTGAAGTAAGATGGTATCTGGTTTTCAAATATAATAATAATGTATAGTGGCTGGCGACTCGTATACCCGTCTACTAGAGTGGTTAGGTAATCCCTGTTGAAGACTCCTGCTCAAGCACATGTGCGTTTCTTCAATGCTCACATAGACAATTTTTTGGCTCCCTCCGACGCTCTTTCTTTTGAATTCTCTCCTAATAAATGAATCTCATATGGTCTAGGTCTACTGAAGATTTTGTCATATTAACAGACTAAAAAGACAAAAACGGATTTTTCGCATTTCTTTATTTTTTTTCTCTCAAAATGCTAATTTTGGGAAATGACCCACTCCATGAAATTCTTAGCAACCCCCTCACAGAAACACACACAGAGGCGCATTCGCATGTAGAATGATAGTTATTATGGTATATATACATAGATACATATAGATAGATATAAACGGGTTGTGATAAATAGAGAGAGATATACATATAAAGGAAACTAGATAGATTGATAATAATTGTAATGTTGGTTGTTTCCTTATAAAGAAACATTCAGCATTTATTGACCGAGTATGTTACACGCTACCTCACTTCTTCGTCTTAGGAACAATTCCATCGTCTCTATCGTTGTACTGACATGGTTCTTAAGACCTAGATCGAGAGCGTCAACGTACATTTTTTTTCTCTTTCTTTCACTTTCACTTTCTCTGTCATTCTCTCTCGCTATCCTTTCCCACATGACTCGTGGCTCGTCAATTCTTAACATCATATCATCCGAACATGTAGCCTGTTAGCTCTTCTTCTATAAATTTATTGCACTATGCCATCTGAAACATCGTCAAGTGGAAATCCCAACCCCTAGCCTTGAATTACCAAAGACTCACTAAAAGCTGCCATCGGGTGCAACATTTTCTATCTGGATGTCGATTGATTAATTCTAAAATCTTCGTCTGAAAGGAAACTTTCAAACAACAACGAATAACCGTCGAATCGTTGGAAAAAATAGATAGGAAAGTTTTCAACTTATCAAAAACTGCGACTGAATTGTGCAAAGAAATGTTGACATTCTATTTTGCTCACAGATTTGTCAATGAAAGTTTTTCATGCAAAAGTATCAGTGGGGATCGTGACATGCTCGTCTCCAAAGTCTTCGGTTGTAAAGAAGAAACTTGTACCGATTTTTAGCGAAAGGGTTAATCTGTTGGTTAGATTGATTTTATTCCGTCCTTCTTTCTTCTACTTTTATCCAATTGTCGTGTCAGGATTCTTGAGATTGGCGTTGACTTCATTGAACCATGAGGGAAATTATTTGTGGGGAATATGTTGATACTTAAAAAAATAAGCAAATATTCACTTGTTTCTAGATCCAAGCGTCTTCTTGGTTAAAATAAATTACAATCCTGCAGAGAGTCTAAGTGAATGAGAAGAATTTTCGGAGTCTATAGAAAGTGACCACATCATCAAAGAACTGCATTTGATAATTAAACCTTAAACTAGCATTGAGATAGAAGCAGCCATCTTTTACGGCACCGTATTTGATGGGTGTGAAGATACACGATAAACGGAAAGTTCCAATAACACAATCCATTTGGTTTTTATTGATTGATTAGTTTTCTACGGCTTATCATTTGTAAGTTATTTAAAGCCTGCACATATTTTCAGATTGAAAGAATTTCTGTTTTGGAAATACTAATATTTTCGTGATACAAGTCTTACTAATTAATTTATAGCTGAGGGATAAATTATGAATATTCTATTATCTATTACACCACCCGCGCATCCAAGCTTATAGCATCTGGCATATCCAAGTGGTTACCCATCTAGATACTGACCAGGCTAAACGTTGCTTAACTTCGGTGATCATATGGGGACCGGTGTTTTAACATGATTTGACGTAGTTGACCTGTGCTAACTTATTATTATGAATACAAATCATAAGAAGTTTCTTCTCTTTTCCGACATAGCTGGTGGAGACAGCACGTGATCTAAAAGCCCGCATCTACGAACACAAGAGAGACTTGCGTTTGGACAAACGTTCTAACACTCTCGTTTTGCATCGAAACTATGCTGAACATAACATTGAATTGACTAATGTCACTCTAATTAAAAAAGAACATCATTTTTTTAAAGAGAAAATATATTGAAAACAATAACATTATTATCAATTATAAAAACACGCCTAAAACAAAACATTACATCGCCATCTTTCTTTGAACTCATTCTTAAAATATCTAACTTATATCTATCTAATACAAAGAATACACACTTAAAGAGATCAGCTATAAATTAGAATGTAACACCTCGCAACGCTGGCTGACTGCACAAAGGTGAAGACAATAGAACTCCCACTAGATAGACACACATACACAATTACGAATACTCATTACCATCCGATGCCCAGTTAGACATACAAAAAACTTCACAGACTTATATATATGCAGAATTATCTACGGTTTTAATGCACGTGACTTGTGACTAACCAATGAGAACTGACGCAAACAAAATTGAAAATACCAGAGCCTCTGTCTTTTGACTGTTTTTTCTTAATTTTTGACGAAGCTTTAATAAAAGTGAAACATGTTATATTGATATACATTTTCCTACTTGTTCTTTTATCATTCTGTCAGATTCCGATCCATATTTGATCTATATTTGATACTTAACTCGTAGCTGGAGAAATGAAAGACCTCCGATTAAACCACTTGGTTCTAATAGTTGTCTAAATCTTATCTCAAATCGCTGAAAGAATTTTTTAATTTGTAAAATATGAATGAGCAGACAGGAAATTGTAACTATCGATATAGGAATTTTTTTTCGTTTATAGTGAAAGGATTAATACCATTCAGGTGAGTGATTGCGACTAGCTAATTTTAATGTAGGGAAAGTGAAAACCAATTCCTCTCCCACCCCAATTTTTTTCCTTGAACTATTTTTATTATTACAAAAAATATCAAAATAAGTGTCCAAACCAGTGCAAGGATTTAGTGCCTGAGTTGCAGTCTTAATTTTACATAAGGTTTTCTGATATTCAAATTGATCGTTGTACAAATGATCATTAAAAGCCTGATGCAGTTCGTTCAAATCTAAGTTATGAACGCAGTAATAATGACCACAGTACCGATGCGGCCAAAACTTTACTTTAGAGACTATGACTTTCACAAACTATCTTATCGACTTGTGGTGCAATTGGTTAGCAAACTTGTGTCGCAGTTTGTTAGTAATTGGGTTGTTACTCCCATCCTTGTGGCCTTGTGCCAAAATTAAGCTGTAAATAATAAAATTCTTTTGGCATGAGAGAAGCCTTTAGCGCAACCATTAACAAAAAACACTTCGACGTTGCCTATTCAGATTTGATGCATGTAAGTGATGTAGAACGGCCATTTTATTGTCGCCTTTGGCGGGCTTTAATGATCTCGTCTGACAACTACAAAACGTGCAGCCTTAAGCGATAGGCCGATGTATATCTGCTTCACGCAAAAATCATTCGTCAGTTAGCAAGGGAAAATGCAATTATTTTAAAATACTCCCCCAATGACGATATAGATTCTGCCATGTTTTTCAACCGTTTTGGAATCGAATTACCCCTTCAACGAACGAGAAAGAAAAATTAATTCACTGTTTCTTCGGCAGAAGCTACTCTAGAGTGATTCGCCTGCTAGCTTCTTATAAGTTAAATCTTCGCTCAATGCTCGCTGTATTTGAACTTTGATCTAAGTATTCTCTTTTATTTATTATTGTTTATTTCGTAAATATCTGTGCGTAGCGTAGTAGTTACAAGCTCGGAAAGTAAGTTTGGAGTTCCTAGTTGCGATTGTCTTTGCACAAATACCATTGGAATGGTACAAATCCATCCTCCGCCCCCGCAAGTGGGGCTTTATTGTTTAGTTTGGGAAAAAAAAGTTTAGGATAAGAAAAACTCTGAATACAAAAACCAGCCTGAAATGTGAGGATCTTCGTCAGGCTATCTTTGTCTTAGACACACCACTTCTGCTACGGCTGAAATACATATCGTGTCCTATGATTCCAGTGGGTTAGAGGACACGTGACGAAACCTGAAATCTTAGTTTAAAATCGTTTGTATGTAAAATTCTCTTTAGGATCAGGTTTGAGGTAGTTTCTTCATCTAACCATCATGTAGGGTTTTCAAGTCCCCAGTCAGCTGATGATTCTAAATTGCTAACTGGTTCAAGTCATCAAACTGACGGCTAGCAGAAACAGATAATGATTCGCACCTTAATAGTCGGGGTTTGGAATGGATTATAAACCAATTCATATTTATCTTTGATTACCAAATTCTCATTTTGTAAACTTGTAAAATGCGATTGTACTTTACGAAATTCAGTTGCTTTTTCACTTCTACTCATATGTATGCTAGTTTAACAGAATTAGTGATGTGGATTTTACCATTCTCTATAAATAGATAATCTCTATTATAATACAATATATATATATATATATATATATATATATATATATATATATAATCATGAGCAGCACAAACAATAGCAGATGTCGCAAAACTAAGAAATTCTTCAAAAGACAAGAACATCTGCCTGAAATCAAATATCAGGCTGCTCTGTGCATTGGCCCTCTCAATCCTTCAGTACATCTGCGATTCCTAAATATTAACGACAGAATTACAGTAAATAGTTTAAGCACTTGAAATGAAATGCTACAGAACAATCCTAGGCATCTGCTATGTAGAAACACCATAAAACATGAAACAGACACATTGAAGGAAGTCATATCTGCCGTCAAGATGAAAAAGTTAAAATACTATGGACACGTCATAAATGCCAGGAATCTTTCCACTGTCATTCTACAAGGTGCCACCTTGGTCAAAAGAAAAAGGGGCAAATAGAGAGAAAAATTGATTAGCAACATCATTGAGTGAAGTTGGAAGATCAATCTCGGAGAGTAAGACAGTGGCACGCAAGAGTGATATATGAAGGGAGTTGGTGAAAGAGAAATGTAACAGAGTTGCTGGTGTGGATTTTACCAGTAAGTGAATTTATAATTGGTGGCTGGTTGAAGCAAGAATCTATTTTGTAGGTTAAAATAGAAGTGTAAAATTTATTGACTGGATTTTAGAAGGGAATGAATCTGGACATGTTGGAATGGGAATTAGCTTAATCTTTTACGAAAATCCGGAGTCAAGAATTTGGATTTTGCTGACATAATAGAATTAGTGCGTGATCTGATCTTTCTCGTAAACTTTTGCAAAAAGGAAAAACGTTTATTTACAAAGAAATGAATTAGTACTTGGAATTCTCTGAATTAAGGGTTTTAACTAGTAGCCTCACTTGAAACATTCCTACTCTTAGGTGGATACTCACAAAACTCTAGTATCATCGGGAAGGTTTATTCTAATAACAGTTATCCTCAACAAATCAATTCTTTGCCATTGTTTCTGCAAGCAAAAGTCAGTTGTCTGTTTTAAAAGTCGCTCCCTTTACTTTTCTTGTTAATCGCTTCTTTAAACTTTCCGTATCTTCAGTTTAGGACAAAGATCTGTTAGAGCTGCTCAACAACCTTAACCGTCTTGGGTATGACGATAACCTACATCCGCGTCCTGGGTAAGACAATAAACTACGTCCAACAGCAAGGCCTCTGATCAGGAGGTTTTCAGGAGCCAGAAACCACTTCTTAATTGCTGTCATTCTCAGGTCCCCCACCCCGACCCAGGCTGGTAGCATCTGTAAGGATCCAAGCTGCGGGCAAATAGTTAAAACCCAAACTAGGATAAAAAATCTATGAAAGTTTAAAAATGGGATTTAATACCAGAAATACTTTGAAAAAAATATTATCACTAATACATTTTTGAAAATACATATTAACAGCGATACATATTTAAAGAAAAATATTACCAGAAATAGATTTTTGAAAAAAAATTATTACCAACAATAAAGATTTTGTCAGCATTGGTTAATCCATTGAGGTTGATATCCCGTAAAACAAAGGAAAGTAAATCAACCGAAACCAACAACCATGATAAATTCGGAAAAGACATTAGAATAATCAATAATCTATGTTTTAAGTGATTTCATATATATATATATATATATATTGTATATATTATATAATATATATAATATACATTATATATATCATAATATATATCATAAATTATACATATCATATATATTATATATGATATATATATATATAATATATATTATATATATAATATATATTATATATCATATATATCATATATTATATATATATTATGTATACATGTTATATTTATATTATAAATATATTATATATATTTCATATATATATTATATATTTTTGTATCAGCTATATTATATATATATAATATATATATATATATATATATATATATATATCGTGTGTAACAGTAAATTGTCCAAACCGTGTAAAAGCAAATTTTTACATTTGTTAGATTAAGATTTGAACTATTGTATCTTAGAAATGATTAACGATATCTTACTGGAAATCTCCGATGTTATTATAATACTATTAGTCTCCAATTCGAGCCATAACAATATATAATTACTCTCCAAACATAACAGGAGAATCGTAATGAAATGGATCATAAACGAAAATGACATGTTAATCATTAATTAATAATAGCTAAGGATCGGAAGGATTGAAATTAATTTCAATAATATATATATATATTCCAGGATCATTTGCAAACTTATACAAGATGATATTCACCCTCTCTATCCTTCTAACTTTCTTTTCTGGCGTAACAAGGTGCCTCGCATGTTTCACGTACGATTTCATTTTCAAGTCTTTTTTCACTGCTCTTTGGACTAAAGTGAAACTTCGCCTACCAAACGTCTTATGGGTTGAGATGGATCTTTGTTTAATTGATCCTTTTAGCTCTAAGCTGAAATGATGATCCTCTTCTCGTTGTGGCCTTCCGATCCAGTTTTCCTCTCTACTGTTCCCTCTTTTTTAAACTTATTCAACATTCTTGTGATGATTCTCTAACGGACTTTGAAGATGCAAGCCAGAGTATGAATGTTGGTACAATTACTGAAGACCTAAATGATATTGCTCATCTGGAAAGACAGTAGGACTGACACAAAACGATTTTAACCTGTTCTCTTTCTAGCTGAATAACTTAAAGGGTCTTTCATTACTTCTTACAACAACAAATGGAGTCAAAATAGCTGAAAGTCAATTAGTTTAGTGTTTTTTTTTAGATATTACACATTTTGTGGGATGGACAGTTATGCTGTTACATCCGGTATATATATATATATATATATATATATATATATATATATATATATATATATATATAATATAATAATTAAGTTGCAGTCCGACAATGAACCAATTCGAAAATATCCTGATGTTTGCTCAGTTGTTTGATCTATCCATCTATCTATCTACCCCATCTATAACGCTACCCATATCTAAGATCCTTCTAGCTAGCTATCTACATATGCACATATATCTACATATATATAAGATTGTGTTCAAGAATAAAAAAATGTGTCCACTCTTATATTTACACACGCTCTATCACTGATCTCTTTTTCCCATAAATATAGCATATATCCCACTGATCCCAGAAACCAGGAACGCGGCGTTGGGCACAGACATCTCTGTCGGCGTGATGCTTGCGGAAGGGAGGAGAGCAAGCTCTTGATCATCCTAATGATTTTCTAAGCGTAGGTTACATGTGACACAAGGCCGAAAATAAAGAGCATACTGTGAAGATCGAACTCACTATTCAGTCGTAACTGATCCAGCGAGACAAACTTGCTAACCATTACACCATGTTCAAAAATATATATAATATACATATAAATATATATATATATATATAATATATATATATATATAAATATATATATATATAATATATATATATATATATAAAATATATATATATATATAATATATATATATATATATATATATATATATATATATATATATATAATATATATATATATATATATATATATATATATATATATATATATAATATATATATATATAATATATATATATATATATATAATATATATATATATATATATATATATATATATATAATATATATATATAATATATATATATAATATATATATAATTATTTATTTAAATATGATTCCAAATCGCTACATAAGAGGTCTCATGTTTCAAAACAAAGAGCCGAAAACTTCAATATAAATCCTTTAAATTAAATTGAGTTGAAATTAAAAGGGCTCCGTTCCATCTTCAAGCAGTTTTTGTTGGAATAACGTATATCTGAAATTTACTTGTTTAAAAGTTGAAATCAAAATCACCATGGTAACAGTTAGGGCGAATTGTCTAAAATGGGTAGGCGAGTGTAGGGTGTTAATGATGAGTGGCGGTATAGAGATACTTTCAAGGTGTCAAGTCGGGGAAAGGTGGGGGTGTTAAAAAAAACGAAGATGTATTAGCTTTCGTCAAATTTATTTATTTATTTTATTTTATTTTTATTATGAAAGGAATTCCATTTATATAAAAAAAAAAACTTTCGTGGCGTTTGTTTTTTGACGACTTCATAAAGGGTTATCTTTAGGTAAGGTATTTAAACTACTAATTTGGGCTATGTATTATGAAGGGTGTTATGTTGTATGCAAGTTTGTAGTTAATAATTTCTACTATGAATCTGATGATTGGGTTATTTGTTAAACAAGTTATATAATTTTTTTTTTTTTTTTTTTTTTTCAAACCAAAAATCTGATGATGCCTACAAAAAAAACCGTTAACTCGTGTCTATTATTTAATAGATTATTATTATTTAAGTTTAATAATGCCCTAAAAATAGTGGTTATAAAAAAGCTAACATTAACTAAGAAAATTGCACCGGACATGGGAAAAAAAAAACAGGAAAAAGAAATATCATGGTACACCCTCCGTTCAACCAAAGGGTTAGTATTAAACTAGGACAGAAATTCTTAGCTCTAATTAATAAACACTTCCCCCACCAATAGTAAACTTAGTAATATATTCAATAAGAACACCTAAAATTGAGCTACAGCTGCTCTGATAATCTTGAACGCATAATAAAAAAAACACAATAATAAGATCTTGAACAAACCCCCATGCCAAAACAGTATTAATAAAAACTCTACACTTAAATCAGATGATAATAGGGAAAAATTATGTAACTGTAGAAGAGCAGAAGACTGCCCATTAGAAAAATAAATGTTGTATTAACTCTGTGGTATACCAATACTATTTCATCCACAGAGAGCCCTAGCACTAATATGATATACATTGGGTCCACGAAGAATAATTTTAAAGATAGATGGAGGCAGCATAAGTGCTCCTTTAATAATATAAACAAAAAAGAAAACCAGACTTCACTATCAAAATATTTTTGGCACTTGAAGGAAACAAATAAGACACCAAAAGTTAAATGGAAAATTATTGACAAAGGCTAGAACATATAAGGCTTGGGATGACCCATGCCCTTTGTCTCCATGAAAAATTTACATTATTAAACTTCTAAATAATAATAATCTATTAAATAATAGACACGAGTTAACGGTTTTTGTAGGCATCATCAGATTTTTGGTTTGAAATAAATAATATATATATATACACGGCAGCAAAAAACAAATTAACACACATAAAAAAAAAAAATGTTTTTTTTTTGCTGCCGTGTATATATATATATATATATATTTGTGATTTTCTTTATCCTGTTTTCTTTTGCCAAATATATAATGAAACTATTATCAACTTATATGATTAATAAATATATATTTTATTGATATTTATTGTTTAGAGTTTTCGTTTTAATATATTATATAATATTATTTTTAAACATTTTATCTTTATATATTGCTCCCTAAGTTATAATTCAATAAGTGGTTAGCATTTATTTAAGTCTGAAATATTTACTGGTTGTAATTTCTCAA
>CAHIKZ030000968.1:3172500-3210939 GCA_903632075.3 Acanthosepion pharaonis
ATAAATGTATAAATTTGTTTCTTCTTCTCTGTCCAGTTATGGATTAAATAGCAGGGTAGACCTGTCTTTCTAGCTTCGGATCCCTAGTTATGGGTCAAATAGTAGGATTTGTTCGGGAAAAATTATTGTTATTATAAGAGAATATGTTAATTCACTCACCAAAAATATAATTGCAATCCAAAATATGTTTCGGTTTTAAATAACCCACAAAACGATTGATAAACCGTGAAAACAAATCTACTTTCAAGTGCCAACCAGGCTAATAGATTGGAAACTCTAAATTCAAACCGTGGAAAAGGCAACGGAAAACAACTCCACTATCTTTTCTAAGAATGCATGGCAATTCCCAGGTAATAAAGAAAGTTGTGGATAGACATGATCGCCTACACCCTGAAAGAACATAGCATTTCAAATTAAAGTCTGAAGCGGGGGTGACTTTTCGCCATTCTAGTCCTTTTCATTGAGAAATGCCTGACATTGATAATGCTAATATAAGGTATTCATTTGGGTACCTCGGCCTGGTGTAATGCTTAGCAAGCTTGTCTCGCTAGATCAGTTACAATCGATCCTCACTAGGTGCCCCATACTTTCGGCCTTGTGCCACATCTAAACTACGCTTAGAAAATAACTATAAGGTATTCATTGACTGAACAGCCAATACTACTGTTCCATCCTGGGTATGACGATAAACTACGTCCAACAGCAAGGCCTCTGATCAGGAGGTTTTGAGGAGCGTGGAACCACCTCTTAATTGCTGGTGTTCCCAGATCCACCCTGACCCGGGTTGGTAGCACCTGTTAGGGTCCCAGCTATGGGCAAATAGTTAATTCCCAATCTGGGGTCAAAACACTAAAATACTTTTTTGTAAAAAGTTATTACCAGAAAAAAAATTATTTCCTGCAATACATTAGTACCAGCAATGCATTTAAAAAATATATTACCAGCAATACATTTTGGAAAAAAAATTACCATCGATACATTTTTGAAGAAAAAAATATTACCAAAAATAGATTTTTGAAGGAAAAAATATTACCAGCAACAAAAATTTTGTCGGCATTAAATAACCCATTGAGGTTGATATGCCACCAAACAAACCAAACCAACCAATACTACTGTTGGTTGAAATTTATAAAATATTTCTCTGAAAACAATTTTTCAGGAAAATAGGTTTCCTCAAACCCAGTAACTGTTATCGCTCCTTCCAATATTGATGGCTGTTTTCCTTCCTAATCTTTTATTTCAAGTTGAGTTGAATATCAACATCTTGATTATGTTATTATTTTCTCTTGCAGTGACATGTGCCATCCATTTTAGTTGTTGCTGCTGTTGAAAGTACTCAGGTGGTTTCTGTTATCGTGTACAGTTCTTTGTTTATGATTCTGTAGCGCCAGTCCACGAGATTAGAGGAAGGGTGGTTCGCTTAATAAGGGAAGTGGCTTCTTGGCAATCTTAGCCGCGTTCATAGAGGAATGTGTGATAACCGAATTATGGAACTGCAGTCGAACTAGGGAAACAAATATTGGTATTTTGCTCTATTCAGAAAAAAGCTTTTGCGCAAAAGAAACAATGGGATTTGTGCTATGCTTTTCTTCAAAGTTGTCTGCCATGAGGAGGAAAGCTGTACAGATTTTTCCCAACAGGTTAGAGTAGTTTTGGTCTGGCAGTTTTTGCTTGTAATTTTGTCCAAGCTTTGTGCCAAGAATTTTGAGATTGGTATAAGCATCAGTAAGTCGCTTGACGAATTCCTTATCCGTAGTCTCTTGATAGCAAATCAGGAAAAGCCAAATGAATAAAAATGCAGAATAACGGACATTTGTGCACTCATAATTTAGATAGTTACTTATGATTGAATTTTTATGTGAAAAGGAATTTTTTTACAGAAAACTTTACGCTAATTTAGATCGGTCTTTATTTTTTAAATCATGAAATATAATTTGAACACTTAATATTTACTTTTTTTTAAATGTAAGTCCCCAAAGAAATTGAATTGATAGAAAATTTCATATTAAACTGCATGAAATTATACCCTGAATCGGGAAAAAAGTTAGAATATTGTTTTGTTCTGAATTTTTCTAATTACTTTTTTAATAAAATATTCTATTGATTTTTGGGTCGAAAAAATCCTTGCTTCAGCAAGTTTTATTAATCAGTCTGCAGATTGGCATACAATTTTTTTTTTTAAAATGTTATTTTCCGTGATCATGTATTGATGTGAACTTTTGGAGAGAATAGATCTAATATATATATATATATATATATATATATATATATTCCCTCTTACTGTGGTTACATGAATATATTCTCTCTCTCTCACACACATACATACATATATATATATATATATATATATATATATATATATATATATAATGTGTGTGTGTGTGATTGATTTTGTTTTTTACGGATTATCAACTTTTACGGGCTATTTAAAGCCAGAAAATATTTTTTAGATTGTAAAAAATTTTGGATAATAATAATAATAATGATTTAGTGAAACAATTCCTACTAATTAACCCATACCTGATGGAAGGGATAGATTCATACCTTTCTCCAAGGTATTTGCGAAGTGAATGTAACGAACCTGGCTTTCCGATTTCCAATTCCGAGCCGTTATCCATTACACTAACCGCACACCCAAGAATGCAGCATCTTGTATTGCCAAGCGGTCACCCATCTAGGTATTGAGCAGTCTCTTCTCATTGTTGCTTAACTTCGTTCATTGTACAGCATCCTGTATTTCTTCGTGATACGGCAGGAAGGTGTGCGCGCGTGCGCGTCTGTGTGTTTGATAAAAATTTTCTATAAGAATCAATACAAGTGCACAGAAGAGTGCTATTATATTTTCTATCCTACCTGCATAACTAAAATAAGTTTTACTAACAGAATAGTGCTATTTACTATCGCACCTGCAAAACTGTAATAATTAACATGCTAATCTTGTAGACTATTTGTTGGTAGTGTGAATCTGATCCTCACTAAGTGCCCTTCGTTCTATACTCTGAATTATAGCGTACATATACTTCACTTTTGTACAGTAGAAATTTATTTATATTTCCTTAAATCTCTGTTTTAAAATAATGTTTTTTACCTATACCCGAAGTCTTCTTCTTCGCTCCTTCTCTTTTCAATCAGGATTATTTTAGAATTCGTAGGAATTAGCAGCATCAGTTGTTCGGCTAACACGTCCTGGGTATGACAATAAACTACATCCGCGTCCTGGGTATGACGATAAACTACGTCCAACAGCACTCTAATCAGGAGGTCTTGGGAAGCGTGGAACCACTTCTTAATTACTGGTGTTCTCAGGTCCACCCTGACCCGGGGTGGTAGCACTTGTTAGGGTCTCAGCTATGGGCAAATAGTTAACCCCTTATCTGGGGTCAAAACACTAAGAAAGTGTAAAAATAGGTTTTAATACCAGAAATACTTTATAAAAAATATTACCTGTAATACATTTTTGAAAAGAAAAGATCTTGTCAGCAATACATTTTTGAAAAAAAAGATATTGCCATCTCGGTACTGACCACGCTCGACGTTGCTTAACTTTGGCAATCGTATGGGCACCAATATTTCAACGTGATGTGGCCATAAATCTTTGCAAGTCTGGTATTTGATAAGTTTTTGTATAAAACTATAACGGCCGAACCTTATACTACTCAAATGCTATTCACATAGTGATTTTCTAAGCGCGGCTTAGATGTGGCACAAGGCCGAAAGTATGGAGACCCAATGAGGATCGAACTCACTACTCAGTCGTAATTGATCTAACAAGGCAAGCTTGCTAACCATTACACCACGGGGAGGTGTCCACGAATGTTATTCATATAATCCATTTGCCGATCTATCATGACAACTTGCATGTGTATTTTAATTGGTTTGAAAAATTAAATGGTGCTGATGAGCCGGATATTGCTCTTCTATCTGAGTTCTGTTTCTTAAGTTTTTGTGTGTGTTGTTTTTTTTGTTTTTGCATATTTTCTTTCTCACAGTCTGGTAGCGACAACTCGTTCGGCATTCGTGACTCCCTGAATCAACTAAACGTTTCTTTATGCAATTTGAATCAACAAAACAAATCACGCACAAAAATCGCAAGCAGAAAAACAAGAATTTAATTACTTCTCCACCGCAAGAAAATGAATCCGATGATAACAACAATAAAACAATAAATGAAGTGAAAAAAAAAACTGTTTCAAAGAGGGTAGAAAAAATAAGAAGATAGAATTGAATTAAAATCAGACAATGAAATCGTCTGGGAAAAAAATGAACGCGAGGTGTTCAACCGAAACAATAGGTATTCTCACATGGCTGACATTAAGGATGATTATAATGACCGAAAGCGATTTTGACAGTTGGATGGGAATGGAGGCTTGCAGACGTGGGATGGAGTGAAAGAATAAACTAAGAAAGAACGAAGAAATGTCAACAGAATATTGACTTTACTTTAGTTTTCAAAGACCTGTGACATCATTTATTCTTTAAGGTAAAAACGTAAAACTCTTCTTGTAAAACGAATAAACGACAGAATAAAAGAATAGTTAACAGAATAAAAACAATACCATAAATAAAACAAGGATGGCACAGAAAAAAAATCAGTAAAAAACAATGAGATAATCAGAATAGAACGCGTTGTACAGTAATGTGTAAAACTGACAAGCATATTTAAACAATACCATTCAGTAAGTAAGCTCAAGGCCAAACAAAATTCTCCGAAATATTGTTGATTTTTAATCACCCCAAAGCTTGTTATTTTTCTCCCCTCGCCATTGGAGATAAGACATTCTTTCATTAAAATGAATCTTAAATGTTACAAACAAACTAAAAGTTCGCTCGCTTACCGTAAGAGACTTCACTATAATAATGATTCTCGCCAGATGTCCTCCACACCTGACCTTGAGTCAGATTAACCTAACACAATTCAGTTTTATAACCATCACATATCTGCTGTGACTCTTACAGAAACAAAATTCTGATCTCTGTCTGGTTACCAAAGTAGTTACGTATTTAGTTTTCAAGCCCAACTAAAAAGCGTCGTATCTTCCAATTTCAGAATCAAACGTTTTCATCAAATCTAACCATGTATAGCGATAAGAATAAATTTATAATTCTTCCCCTATATGTGCCGTGTCACCTCAAGACGCAGGTGGTCATGGCTCTCTGCAATTTTCTATCCTTTGTAGCGCTTGATTGTGTTTTTCTTATTTCTTCTGAACCCTGTCACGCCATTCATTTACTCAAGCTGATTACGTATGTTATGAATTGTTGTTCTCTGTCCCGATTGCCTCAACTTGCCCTGTAACTAACAGATTTTCTAAGCCCTCTTTCCGCGATATGTGCCCCAGAAATTTCAACAGTCACTTCCTGACGTTAAGCATTAGTTTCTTTTTTTGTTTCCATTTTCTTGAAAACTTAGTCGCTGATCACATGTTCGGTCCATGGTATATTCAGTATTCTTTTGTAGAACCATATTTCTGTTGCTTTGAGTCACTTCCTCATCTTTCAGGAGATTGTCCAGCATTCACTGCCACAAAGGAAGACAGATATCACGTTCAATATTTATTTTTTTAACGAAATTTTTTTTGTCACTCAATATTCTGGTTAGCGTTCGAAGTGCATCTTTCCGTTCTTTAATTAAAACACTTCCCAAATATTTAAATTTTTGTACTTGCTTGATTTTGGTATCTCCAATTGGTAATTTGCATTTTGGGCTCATCCTTTTGCTAACAACCATGCATTCTAGTAATTTACAATCAATTAAAACGCTAGTTTTCAGCCCCAAAAAACTGTCTTTGTGAGCCTATTTGAGATAATAAATAGCGACGCAACGCCAATCGAAGATAATGCTCTGTACAGGAGTTTTTCATTTGAACACGTTGAACCTGATCACAAAAATTCCTTTTTCAAAACCTGCATTACAAGTAAGACATTTTTCACATGAGTATTCCACTAAAAAACTTTTTTCTTATATAACGCACGCACTACAAAAGGATCGTTTTATAATAACTCTCAATTGCACTCGTTTTCCTCTTCAAACATTTTACAATCATCCAATACTTCAAAGCAGTTTTTCACTCTGTAATATTGTTTAATATTCCGGTATAAAAATTCCTACACCCATAACCTGATTTGTCTGTAATTCCTCTCGTATCTACCGAATGGTTGTTGGTTTGTCTACAAGGACACCAGTAGCTTTTATGAATAGAATATTTACATACAGATTCAAAACAAAGATTTAAAATAGGTTCCTCCCAAAAAACGATACTTAAGGATTAAATGAATTTTTAAAAACTGAAAAATCTTACTTGAAGCTTTTATTTTAGTTTGAATTTCAAGATTAAATTTAATATTTCCAATAAGCAAAACATTTTGCTATATTTCAAAAATTTAAAACTAATTTAAATTGACTGGAGGAATTTTTTTTCTAAAATAACTGATTACTGCCCTTTTTTGTTCTTTCATCGCGATGCAATTCTCTTTCTTAAAAAATCTTTCAAAATTAAAAATATACCTTAAAACGATCTTTCAAAATTAAAATATGCTTTTCTGAAATTTTATTTAGGGAACATTAACTAATTTAAAGTATAATTAATCTGATTTGAAACGACAATTATTTACTTTAAGTTTAAAATATCGCAGGCAGTAGCTGTCTGTTTTAAGGTGTTCACAGGTTTGACAGCTTCATGACAGATTGATATTTATCTAATTTTGTTGTATGGGGGATTTAGGCGTTAAAAAGATAATTTAATTAACGTGAGCGCCTTTTATATATAAGTTTAAAGTACTCAGTAATCTAAAAAAAAATTAAGAAAATATTCTCCATGATCTAATGTCTTATTGAATTTTAAATATTTTTGGTTGTAAATTTACTATAGTTATCACTCTTATTTTCTGATAAGGTCGTGTATGACCTACCGTATATAGAAAATTGGCACGTTTATGCACATAAAAAATGTAAAATTTATTTTAAAATATTGGTGTGTGATGATTTGTACTAAGCTTTTCAATATATGATTAGTAAATATAGTTGTCACGTAATATCATCTAAAAGAGACAAATTAACACAGGATTTTAAAAGATAAAAAAATTTAAAACTTAAGTTATACTAATTAAAATGTAAAAAAAAATGAAAACAAATCTTATAGAAATTCATTATTCATCAAAAAAATGTTTTTTCTGAAGACAATAGTCCTTCATATATTTTATTTATAAAAACAAAAGTTTTTCTAATTAAATAACATCTTAGTTTGACTGCATTTTTTATTTTACGATTCAGAGATTTTCGGTAAATGATTTGAAAACTAAAAATTCACGATTTACATTCTCCTGCTTTTAACCAATGTAAATATAAAGAGGGACAAAATTTAAAGTTCTGGAAATTCCATTAAATAATTAATTATTAGTTTGTTAGAAAATAATTAAATTAAAGTTTCCTATTTGTTAATTTTATACCAATCGCTTTCATAATTTAACCAACATTATATACTCCTCATCTTGAAGATGAAAAAAAAGAGATGCGCTTACTTTTTTTTTCATTAGTTTTTTTTTTTTTTTTCCTCTATAATGCTTGTCAAACGGTTGCCAGCACCAATAGAGCAAGGAGTTAAGGATCAATACGGCGCTGGTTACTGAAGTTCCGCAGTGGTGATAAAAGTCTTGAAGCTCAAGGTGATAGAGGACGTCCATCTGAAGTTGATAATCAACATCTGAAAACACTAGTCGAAAAGAAAAAAAGAACATCAAAGTGTCAGAAAAAATGTCCCAGATAATGGGTGTCACCATTTCAACAATACCGGACCATCTCAAGAGAATTGGCAAGGTGAAGAAACTCAATAAATGCGTTCCACATAAACTCAGTAAAAGTCACAGTTCGATGTCTTGAAGTCTGTTCAATGCTGCATTCGCGAAATTCGAATGATCTATTTTTTGATCGAATAGTGACTTGTGATGAGAAATTGATCATTTATGATAACTATAATCGATCGGCTCAGTGGTTTGAACACGTTCCAAAACCGAAATTGCATCAACAGAAGATTATAGAGTCTGCCTTAGTGGTCAGCCATTGGCGTTTTCCATTGCAGATCTATGCATCCTGAATACTAATTATTGCACAAAAATGAAACAATCCGAATACCGGAGAAAATCCAAGTTACTTATTTAAAACAAATCATATATAAGAACTGCTTCCAAAAATCCCGAGGAATTTGAAAAGAGCACGCGAATAAAAAGCAGTAGATAATTTGACATGGAATCTTATGCCAGGAAGAACGTTCGAACCACTGCAGTTATAATAAATTCGTGCAAAATGAACACAGTCTCAGTCTTGAATAACCCAAGGATTGACATGTCGTAAAATCAGCATAGCCTAACCTAACAACTAAACTATTCCTGAATTTGAATCTTCATACGATTAACAGACCAACTCAGTACCTCCTATATGCATCTACATTGATCTTTTACCCGCCATTTCGGTTGACGTGGTTTCAATTGTCGCGGTAAAGCTCTGAAATAAACAATAACAGTCACAAAGCATAACAATCGTAACGCTAGTAATTTAGAAGGCAAAGGAGGTCTGTATAGAGTTTTCTTTAAGTGAAAAAGTAGAAGCTTTTACTTAATAAAGTAAGAAATATATCGTATACTAACGTTGCTCGGAACTACAGTAAGAAGTCACATAACTTTTATAACATTATATTCTGAAAATGTTATCAGCATTGGACAGTCAATACCAATAGAACTGGTATTAACCATGGACTTACATCATTTGAATCTGACTTCGTGCATTATTATTGATATTTTTTCTTTTAAATATAACACATGTTCCTTTATAGTGAATATTTATTCTTATATTTCATCATAAACTAACGAAATTAAATTAAGAATAGAAGTACATGACACACGCGCGCACACACACACAAATGTGTGTATCCCCAAAATATGTACAATTTTTCTCTTTCTTTTGTTTTTCCTTCTCTTTCTGTATTTCTCTCTCTCTCTCTCTCTCTCTCTCTCTCTCTCTCTCTCTCTCTCTCGTTTCCTGAATTTCTCGCTCTCTCCATTATTGTTTCCTTTTTCTTTTTTTTCCTCTTAATCACTTTGTCCTATTCCATTTATTCCTTTTCTCTCTCTCTCTCTCTCTCTCAGTTTTTCTCTCTCTCCTTCCCTCAATTCCATCCCTCTTACCGTTTCTCTTTCTCTTTCTCGTTACTTTTCATTCTTCGTTTCTTAACTTCCCTGTTCGCCTTTTTCATTTTTATTTAATTTGTGATCATTTCCGGAATTTCCTTCAAAATTTTCTCTCTCTTTCTTTCTTTTTTACTTCATGTCTCTTTCTTTGTTTGTTTCTTTACTTTGCCGTCTTTTTATACTGACTTCGTCTGAATAATCGACGCTATAAAATTTCTGTACAATCAATTCTCCTCTTTTTTCTGCCTAGTCTTTCCTCTTTTTCTTTTTACTCTATCTCACTCTTGTTCACTCTTTCTTTCTCTCTCCCCCTCCCTCTCACTCTCTAACCTGTTCTCTCCCTCTATATTCCGTTCGTTCTTTCTATTTGTTCTATTTCCTGTTCATTTACGTTCTTTCTTATTCTTTTCCTCTGTCTCTCTCTCTATCCATTCCCCTCTTCTGTTCGGTCTTTCTCTTTTCTCTCTCGTTCTATTTTATCTCTTCTTTCACTTATCTCTCATTGTTGCATCAATGTTCCCTTTTCATATTGATTTCCATTGATTATATATATATATATATATATATATATATATATATATATATATATTGACCCGTGTCCAGCTCCTTTTTCGATGACGAAGATAGCCCACCCTCTTAATCAGATTCACCAGTGGAAATGTACATGGTATACGTCATAGCAAAATACCCAGCCTCGATTTGGTGAAATGCGGTCATATTTAAATGATGGTCGCCGGACGATCAATAGTTTAGTTGCCCGGAGTCTTGACTTTGAGCTGCGTTTAGACTGAAGGGCAGGTATGAAGAGGGAGAGTAAGAGAAAAAAAATCGGAATGCAGGTAGGGAGGATTGGATTTAAGGGCGAGGAAAGAAGCGAAAGACGAGAAACAGAAGAATCGATTGACGTAATAGCAATTATGAAACAAAGACAAAGAAGACAAAGAAATTAATAGACGAAAAGTAAAAAGTAGAAAAAAGAACAGAATAAATTATAACGGAAACGTTAAGAAAAAGGGATAGAAAAATGAATAAAGAGAAAAGGAAAAGAATGCGTGAAAAAAGTAGAATAAAAGCATATTTTTTTTTAACTAGCCGAATACTACGGACAGTGTAAAGTAAGTTGTAATCGAAATCGTCGTAATTACATTTGCCGCTATAAAATCCCTGTTTAGAAACATTTTCAAAATGACATCTATTTTCCTGTCATTATATTAAGTCCAATTAAATTTTCTACTTTAGATATAGATACATAGAGTTCACTATGAGAAAAATATTAGAATAATCCTTTAATGTTTGTATTAATAATAAATCAGCATTTCCCACTTGTTTAACTCTACAGTTTTAATAAATCTAATTAAACTGATTATTTTGATTTTATTTTTTCAGCTCAGCTTGATTAATTTGTAATGATGTGAAATGTCAAGCGATAACAATGGTTATTAGGAATGCTGTAGGAAATAAGACTAACGTTGCCAAGCTTAAAATTATAGAATTCTATTATTCTTTTTTAAATTATTTACTTTATACTTAAAACATTTGTTCAATTTTAGAAGCCAAAATTAAATTCATTTTATGTTTTCTTTAGATGTAGACACACTGAATTTTTCTTGCTAACTTACGACTCAATTTTACCAAGGCTGATATAAATTCTCCCTAAACCAACACGATGAATTAATTTGATTATAAAAAAAAACTTTATTGACAGGAACATTGTTTACATATGGCAATTTAATCTGAATTAAAAATAAGTAACACATAAAATATTTATTAAAATAAATAATTATTTTGAAATTATTAAATTGTAACGAGAGTAACGGGATGTAGCATGTGGTCATTTGCCGATTAAAGTCACCGACTAAACTCCGATAAGTGGCACAGAAGGGATAAACTCTAGATTAGACAATGCTGTAAAATTGGGAGATGTGGGTGAATTAGTGATAGCTAAGACAGCTTTGTCCTCTTTGCATATCAAGAAGGTCCAGGCTGTGCTATTTAGAGCTAGATTAAATAGAATGTCAACTGAGGTGATGCACATGGCTGAAGATATACTTACAGAAGCACTTGGGAATGCTACTGATTGACATACTCATATATTCTGTGTTACCACAAACACAGGTATCTGTTGACCACAAACAAAAGATATCTGTGAGGAATTTCATGACTATTTCAGAAGCTTTTTTGCAAGGTGAACCAGAGCTTGTCTCAGTTCAACATCTATTAACCGACTTCTTTCGTCTTGAAGTGACTGAATCAACAGAAAAAGATCGGGACGAACAAATCTCTGGGAATTGATGGAGTTTTGTACGAAGTCTACGGCTGTTGCCTATCTTTATTCCCTTGCCAGCACTGATCTACAAGACCTGGATGAAGCAACGGAATATTCCGTAATGCCTCGCCATGTGTATAGTGCAGTTGTTACGCAAAACTAAACATAGCGGAGGTGAATTAATAATTTTCGGCCTTTAACACGGAGTGAAAGATTTGGGCGAAAGTCTTAACTTACAGGCTATTTTTGGTCGTCTGATAGCCCCTGAACAGCCATTTGGTGTGAAGGGTAACAAGACCCATTTGGTTTGGAGGACCTCCACGACCATCAGTTGCCGCCGTTCTTCCGAAGGCGATCTGGGGATGCTAAACTTCACGACACGTTCGCATATATTACTGTTATATTTCCTAAGTCTAATGTGCGAACATGATTAAGTTAACAGCAGATACTGAAAATAAGATGCCAAGAAAAACTTTCCGGTTTTGTGGAGCGTGCACTGGAATGGGGAGAAGTCCGCCTATGCCCCAAAACGAGTACTCCTTTCATCATGCATATCTTCATGTTCACTCTGGTTAAGACTTTATATTTATTTTTATTTTAGAGAGGTTGTATGAGACTCTTTGATCGAGGTACTGACCAGGAGTAAGTATCACTCCTAATAGCCTTAGACGCTCGGGTTAAAATGTCTCATTAATGAAAAGGCATCCCTCACCTGGCTGGTGATTCGAAACATTCTTGATTGAAAAAAAATGAGACTGATTATTTCGCTAGTGTACGTACTTTGCGGTAATATGGAGTAGTCCGTACCGCCATTAAATTTTCCTCTTTATGCTGTATCTCTTCAGGTAGTGGACGATAATGGATTTCCACAATTTCCCTATCCCTTGTAGCCTTAGCAACCTTGGAAAAGGGCGTTCCCCATGTCCACTCCCCTCGTTCAGAATTCCGTTCATACACGCTCGTAAGGTATGTGACTCTCTGTATTTCCTATCTCTTTTTCCTTTGATATGTCCTGTGGATGTCAAATTCTCTAAGCCTTCCTTCCTCATTAAGTGCTTTAGAAATGTTATCTGTCACTTTCTGATTCTGAGGCTGTGTCCTTTTTTTCCCTCATTTTTCTTAAGACTTCGACATTGCGTAACTTTTTACGCGCTCCATTCATGATATTTGCAGCATCCTTCTGCAGAAATACATTTCTGTTGTCACCAGTCTTCTGTTCATCTAGCATTTGCTGCCAGTTTCCGGTCGTATAGGCTTGTTGAATGCTAGTCCGTTCGCATGCTTCACGGGAAGTTTAATTTGTTTTGTCATCTTGGAAGTTATTTCTGTCTATCACAATGTAAAATATCGCTCCATGTTTGTGTTATGGCCGACGTGAATAAAGTCCACAGGGATTTGTTTCATTCTCCGTCTCATCTGATAGAATACTATAAGTATCGGCTTATCCTGGGTATGACCATAAACTACATCCGCGTACTGGGTAAAACGATAAACAACGTCCAACAGCAAGGCCTCTCATCAGGAGGTTTTGAGGAGCGTGGAACCACCTCTTAATTACTGGTGTTCCCAGGTCCACCTTGACTCGGGGTGGTAGAACCTGTTAGGGTCCCGGCTATAGGCAAATAGTTAACCCCCAGACTGGGGTCAAAACACTATGAAAGTGTAAAAATAGGTTTTAATAACAGAAATACTTTGTAAAAAATTATTACCAGCAATAATTTTTTGAAGAAAAAATTATTACCAGCAATACATTATTTAAAAGTAATACTTGAAAAAAATATTACCAGCAATACATTTTTTGAAAAAAAAATTAGCAACAATAAAAATTTTGTCGGCATTAAATAACCTACTGAGGTTGATAAGCCGTAAAACAAACGAAACCAAATAATTATCGGTTTAATGTTATATTCAGGTTGGTGCAAGAGAGACTGTCCTCGTTGGACTTTAGCGAAAGTTTGATGAATGTTTATTCGTTTTGTTTGTTTTACGGTATATCAACCCATTGTGTTATTTAATGCCTTAATTTATTTTTTTTTTCACTAAATAAAAATTTGTATTTAAACAGTCAAAAAATTCTTCGATTTTTTTTTTTAAATAGGTATTTTTGGTAATTTTACTATAAACGTGAATTGTTTGTATTTTTCATATAATAATGTATTACTTTTAATCTTACTATAAAAATGTAATTTTATACTTTCATTGTGTTTTGTCTTTGCTTGGGATTCGCTATTTGACCATAGCTTGAACCCTGACAGGTGTTACCAGCAGTCCCAAGTCAGGGTGGATCTGGGAACAACAGCAATTAAGAGGTCGTTCCACGCTCCTCAGAACTTCCAATATCCCGATCAGAGGACTTACTGCCGAATGTAGTCTATCGTCATACCCAGGAGTTGGATGAATGTTGAGCGTTTATTTCATTTCAATGAAGACCAATATAGTTGCAGAGTGTTTTTGATCATTTGTGAATGACTTGTTATTTCTCTCCAGTTAATCTATTTTATGAGATTTAGTTGTCCTCTATTAAAATTAGATTCTTTTATTTATTTATTAGTTCCTTGCATTTCCATTTTTAAAGTTCTCCTTTCTCTCCTTGGTAAATTTCTCTGAATATGGAATTGATACGCTTTATTTACTTTTCGACTATGAGATCTGAGTTCGAATCTCACTGTGGCCTATAGTTATCGAATTGGGTAAACGATCCCATTCCATCGTACGGCAGCTTTGGAAAGTGCCTGAAATCCATAACACGGGTTGGGATTGACCTGAGCCTTGTGGCTGCTTTCAATATATCCTGTTAGTATCAAATTCTCCATTCCCTCTTTCCTTAATATGGAAATTTCAACTGTTTCTCTTATTCTAATTATAAGATTCCGTTTTGCTTCCATTTTTTTAAAACTTCTTTGTTATTCAAATGTTCAGTCCATAGGATTCTCAGCATCCTTCTATAAAACCAAATTTCTATTGGCTCATTTCTTTTCTTCATCTGGGAGGAAATTATCTGGTATTTCCTGGCATATAGGAAATCTGATATTACATAACTCTTCAGTAATTTTGTGTTTCTAACGACATTTTCCTTTTTCTTAATACTTTGCTTAGTTTTTGGAAGATATTTTTTTATTCCAATATACCTTTGGATTACGGTGTCAAATGTTTCAGATATTTAAACTGATGTATTTGCCTGATTTTAACATTTTTCCAATTTTAAGATTGTGCCCGCCAATAATAAATCCTGGTAAGAGCTTTGGTTCATTCGGGGTCGCTTTGTTCTTATTAAATAAATGAGAGACTTTTTAAAAATACCTTAATTCTGTTGTTAATAGCGATTTACTCTGTCGTGTTGTAGGACCAGCGTCAGATAATTATTTAAAAACCACACATATTTTTCAATATAATCTCACCCTGACATTATTTCGGTAGTCAGATCAAAATCGACATCGTCCTTTAGGGAATTGCAGTTCTCTAGCAGTGTAGTTCAGTGTCTACAGTTGCTAATGGCCACGGTAATATTACCTGTTTTCTTACAAGGAAACATTCGACATTCATTGAGTGCGACTGCCGGTTGACATTTATAAAATCTTTCTATTAAAACAATTTTTCAGGAAAATAGGTTTCTAAAGTCCAGTCGCTCTTATCGTTCTTTCTAGTATTGATGGCATTTCCCTTCCTAACCTTTTGTTTGAAGTACTGTAGAATGTCAACATCTTAATTATGTTATTATTTTCTCTTCGAATTACATCAGGTACCCATTTTAGTTGTTACCGGTGTTGAAAGTCTTCAAGTGTTTGGGGTTTCTGCTATTTGATACTTTATGATTCTGTTTGCGGCAGTCGAAGAAGATGGTTATCCTTAAAACCGACAGTCTTCATTCGCTAATTAATCATTGATCTGAGAAAGCGATTGTATACAATTGACTGTTTAGACATTTCTGGATGGAATGAGTGCTATGCACTGCATTCACATGATCTGACGAGGCTATTTAAGAACATGACTCAAGTTTTTAAGTTGATGTTTTATTTTTGTAACATCTAACTAGCACCCCTAATAATTGTGTCGGGATACGGACTTATTGATCTACTTTCGTTTGTGTCAAGAGATTATCTTTATAATTTGTTTAAAAGACTACATGATGTCGCGCACACACTTACAGACTCGCCAAAGAACCTGTAAGCGTTAAAGCAAATACAATAAAATGGAAAATTGAAAAAATAAAATAAAACAGTCGAAACATTGTGGGATTTTGCGATTGTTTTCTTTTGTTTACTTATGTCGCTATTACGATCGAGATGGCAGTTTAAAGCCAGTGTTTCTCAAAGCTTCCTATTCATAATTCTTCTCTGTTCCGTAATATATTATCTGTTATCTCTATATTTGCCTTCTCACGTCTTTCAGGCTTCCGGATGGGAGAAAAGAAATAAGAATAAAATCTCTACATAGACGACAAGTAAAATACAAAACAAAAAAAAATAAAAGCTTAATTCAACAGATGAGATTAATAGAAAATATAAATTTTTGCCCAGGGAATTTGTGCCCAACATATAACATTCAATAAACTCTTTGTCGCTTTTATTTCCACTCTCCCTTGTTGCTGCTTAGTTTTCTTTTCTTGATTTGCTGTCAGCGTCTTACTGTTAGTGGGTGTGTTGAATGAAAATCAGTTCCTTTAAGTTTTGTGTACAGAAATAATAGGAAAAGCATTGCAACAACATTTCTGGCGGAGCAATAATGAAACTCAAAGGAAATGTGGACTTAAATGAGTAGGAGACATGCAGAAGGCGTAAAAGAAGCAGGAGGTATGTAACAGAAAGATTCAACACGAAAGCCAGGCTGAGAAACAGAACAAGTAGGAAAATAGAGATAAGAATTATTAAAAGAGAAAATTTTTTAAAAAGTAGAGAACAAAAGAAAAGAAACAGAATGAGGAGGAGCAATAAGGAAAATGATAGAAGTATTAAAGAAGGGAAAGGAGAGAATAGATAGAAATAAAAAAAAACGAAATAAGAAGGGAAAGTAATGGAATGAAAAGAGAGAAGATAGAAACACTAAACGAGAGTACACAGAGACAGAGTGAGAAATAAAATAGAAACAAATAAAAGGGGAGAAGAAAGGAAACAAAGTGAGATAAGAGAGAAGATATAAAAATTTAACGAAGTGAGAGAGAGAAAATAGAAATAAAAGCAGAGGGAACAAAAGAAAGAAACAGAATGGTGAGGCATAGAAAAAAGGATAGAAACTTTAAAGAAAGAGAGAGAAAAATAGAAATAATAAAAAGAGAGAAAAAAGAAAGAACCGAGAAGGGGCACCGGAAAGACAGAATAGAAATAAAAAAGGAGAAAAAAAAAGGGAAAGAGACAGAATGTTAAGAGATAAAAGAGGATAGAAACGAAAGAAAGAGAGAACGAGGAAATAGAAAAAAAATGAAGGATGAAGGACAGAAACAGAGAATAAAGAGGGATGAAAAAAGAGGATAAAAAAATTAGGGAAAGATAAAATAAATATAAAAGGAGAGAAAAACGGAAAGAAAAAAGGTAAGGAGGATAGGGTAGAGGATGGAATCATAGAGAGAGAGAGGAGGATAGGGTAGAGGATGGAAACATAGATAGAGAGAGAAGAGGATAGGGTAGAGGATGGCAACATAAAGAGAGAGTAGGATAGGGTAGAGGATGGAAACATAGAGAGAGAGGAGGATAGAGTAGAGGATGGAAACATAGAGAGAGAGATAGAGAGATAGAATAGAAATCTAAAAGAAAAAACAAACAAAAGTAATATAATCTAAATCAGAGGTTCTTGTAATTAATCACATACAATGTATTTCTTTTGCATGAACCTCCCTTTATTTTTTTTATGCAAAAGTTTCCAGCATTGTTCTGGTGAAGTATTTTATTCATGTAGATTAATAGATTTCTATGATCTAGCGTCATCTTTTAATTGTTTAGTCAGTCACAGAAGAATTATTCCGGTTTTGTTTTGATAAGTTCCTTAAGAAATGTCTTTCGGTTTTAAACTTATCATAACAGCTCACCAGATATGGACTGTTGCCTTGGGCCAAAGACGTAAGATACATTATCCGGGGCTTTTCTTGCTTGGTCTGGATTGGCAGACAAGTGACAATTGAGAAAACCTTTGCTATATATTGATAAGCTCTTCTCTTCTACTCTCCCTTCTACCAACTCTCTACCCATCTGAACATCACGAACAAGTGGTATCGGAACTACTCGATGTGTAGAGTCTATTCCCCCTCCAAGGACTGACTACAGAACCGACCGATCCCAATTGCGACTGTTATTTATGATTTCTGGTTGCTGATATATATATATATATATATATATCGTTTCTTGTCTCTTGGTCTTAAAACCTCTCAGTTATTAATTACGGGTTCTTTTATTTTCGCTTCGTTAAAGTGGGTCCCGTTTAGAACACTCGACTTCAAAAAACTCATCCGCTGGCCCTAAAATACGAAACATTTGTTGATAGAAATAAAATCTTACACCTTTCTATGTGCGTGTACAAATCATAATGTTACTACCTAACGGAATTCGAACTCGAGAATTTATTTTTCTGAGTCGCTAATCTTTACAATAGTCGCACATTTCAAAATGCAAAGGAGATTTAAATAATGAAAAGTGGCTTTTGTCCATATCAGTACTTGGCGATGATGTAAAAGAACCTAAAAGCAAACAGAGACATATGATTGGTTGTTGAGGTACCTACGTATTACACCCATAGTACTGCAGGATTACGAATGCTGACATTCAATGCTAACAAGCTGTCCATATTTGGAAGATTGACGCAATGCAATCTTCCTTCAGTACCCAAATTTGACTTTTGCCGTACTACACTAAGATTGGTGACTAAATATACTGCGATTGAAATAGTAAGACAGAGAAGTACCTTCGAATGTCATTATACACTTGGCTAAGAAATGATTGGCTGTCAATAACACTCCCTCGAGTTGAAAGTGCGCTTTGTAAGAAAATGTGTATCTTACGCGCGCGTATGTGTGTGTTTGCGCGCGCACGCGATTCTCCAATGCGTAAATTATGACAACCACTTGTCATTCAATGTCGGAAAAAGTATTCAGCACAATCAGTTGCCCGAGGTTTCGCTAATAATTTCTCCCAATGTCAATCACTTTTCCCCTCTAACACTGTTTACTATTTCCTTACTTCATGAGAATGGAAAGAGTGAATTTCTTTATTCCAATATTTTTCGTAATTATTTTAATCTCTCTCTCTCTCTCTCTCTCTCTCTCTCTCTCTCTTCTTTTAACTGCAATGATCATATCACAGTGTTATCGGGACTACGTCAAGTAATAGACATGCAGTCTTTCATCCGCTGCGTAATTTGGAGTCATGAGGCCACCGCTCCTACCACTATCAAAATTAAGATTCTGTTGATGGAAAACCCAATTTTGAGGAGTATAGATATTTGTTTTAATCCAGGGGTTATTTGTGGTCTTGAATTACCAAAAGTTAGAATAAGGGTTAGTACAACAGGATTCAGCAAAAAAGATGGTTAGCGGCGACAGAAAATAGCAGTTTGGGATGCAAAACGAAAAGATGTTCTTCTCTTTCACTTGCCAGAAAACAACGTAGTCATTCTTTCTCTTATGGACATAAAACGAACTTTTCACTACACTGGTTCTATATATGATGATGAACTCCCGTCGCTTTTGATGAAAGCCTAACAGATCTGTTATAAAATGAACCGTTAGACTACTCACACAGATTATTTGATTATAAGAGTGAAGGGTTGTGTAGAACCAGACACACTTTTTTAAAAGAACTGAGAACGGAGAAACGGTGTTCCACGAAGTCACCAAACAGCCTTCCACAGGAAGAGGTTGTAATTGAGAAATTTAACTTCTACACTTATATATATATATATATATATATATATATATATATATATATATATATATATATATATATATAAAGGATATTACCGACAACATGTAAAAATCTCTACACAGTTGCCTATATATATATTGAAAAAGAGTTAAACCGCAAACGCTTTTGGTTATAATGTGGATTTGTTTTAGTATATATATTTTATTCTTCATATTTCTGCTACACGGGCTTCCTGTCTCGTGATCTTCTTCAGGCATAAATAGAAAAAGGAATAAATTTACCTTATGTTCTTTTAATGTTTCAGTGTTCGTTTTCTGTATTTGTAGTGATCCTTGATCTAATTTTTGGACTGTTGGCAAAAGTGAATTTATGCCTAAGTGCTAATAAAACCATTAGATTTGGTCAGGGAGGTGGTGATGATAGATGTGTTGATGAGTGATGTTTTCCTATTCCTACATTGCCCTTGAGACTGTCAAATCTAATTCAACTTTTGTGTACTGTGCTTGCGTGCATGTCCCCGTTAACCTGCACATGTGTATGTACATTCCCTTGCCATATATACATACTGTCTTATAAAAGGAATCAGCATACACATATATATACATGCATATTATATATATATATATATATATATATATATATATATATATATATATATATTGTACGTTTCGTTAGTTTTTCTTTAATATCACCGTTTGTTTTCATTTGGTGAATACTTTATATACACACACACAAAAACACACGCGTTCCATATCACATCCCAAACAAATCTACTAAAAGAAAACAGTGTTCCTGCTGCACCTCCCGAGGCCAATTTACAGAGCATGATGGAGTCGCTACACCGATGATAGAGGAACTCATAGTTTGATTAAGAATGATCTTGAGCAAAAATCAGCTTTCTATCCCAAATGTTCAAGATAATCTTTTCCAAAACAGAAACTATAATCTGAATTTGGAATGAAAACAGTGATGTACGAAACTTGAATTCAGCATAAGTCATAATGTTGAATTAATACATTCTAAAGACTTCATATACCTCAGAGTGTGGATCAGTTATAATAAGTTTAGTATAGGAGATATGGTAATTGAACGTAGAATTGCCTACGATGGAGTCTATTTGTCCAGCAAAGTGCGGAACTCGATTCATGTTTTTAAATAGCCTGTATGGCGATCAACGCGTTCAGAAATGTTTAAATTGTCAGCAGAATGAGTGATAACAGTTGATTTGTGGAATCTATTTTCTATGAAAATGAATACTGAATGTTTTACGTATAACGAAACGGATATTGCCAACATTACCATTTACTCCATTAGTTATATTTTGTTACTCCGTCTCCCACCGATCTATTTTTTATCTTTTAATCTCCTCTATTATTTTTATATAAATTAATATTAACTTAAGAACTCATTTTCATCCAATGCAAGGCCCATGGGCCATCAAGTTAGGGCGTTATTTTGCAATGTTGTATGAGCATAATAAAAGGTACGAAGTGCAGTTCATGGGGTTATGGAGAAATGATAACGGTTAACTCTAGACATGAAGAGGTCAAGATTGTAATGACCAGGAAAATATCCTGCTATGAGTCTGTTCCATAAATCAGCAGTTCTTAGGAAAAAGCTCTCCGAGTTGAACTTCCTTCTTAAAATGGAATATGATGGAAATGAGGATGATTCGTTCTTGTGTACTTGGTATAGCTGGTCTAACCAGCAAAAGTCCGGGCTGGCGAAGCCAAGGAATGTCGTTCATCAGAACACTTGCCATGGAAATAGCGATAGAGTAGCGAGAGGATTGTGAAGTATCGTCCGTGGGAAAGTGATTGTAGGGTAGAAAATAATTCATCATCCATTCTTAAGAAAGGTAAGTGAGAAATTGGCAGCTCCAACCCAGATAATGCAGCAATAATCCATTTTTAGCCTGATCTGGCTCTTGTAAAGTAAAAAGTAAAGCAAGTTGTGCCAGATACTTATTGGAACGGAAGGACGTTGGCAACCATGGCTCTCCACAATTCCCTGTCCTTTGCAGCACTTAATTTTTTTTTTTTTTTTACTATTTAACCTTGTTCTGCAATCCATTTACATTTGCTCATTAGGTGGGTTAATTCTCTGTCCCTCTTGCTTATATCTGTCCTACGAGTGTCAACTTTTCCAAGCCCGCTTTATGTGACCAAGAAAATTCAACTGTCTATTTTTGATGTTAAGTATAACTGGCCTTTTTGTTTCCATTTTCTCTAAAACGTTGTCATTGCTTACATATTCGGTCCATTGTGTCCTCCGCATCTTCCGTGGAACCACATTTCAGTTGCTTCAAGCCTCCTCTTCATCTTTGAAGAGATTGCTCAGTAATCGCTACCGATATCAAATAACAGTTCAGTAAAAATGTAAAATAAATGTTTACCTAATTTCAGCAGAAAGTTTCTCTCTTTTCTCGATTTTCGTTAATACTAACCATATACCAGGGCGTTGCTTCGTATTTCCATCATGAATTGGTCCCGTTTTTAGTCTTCAGCTGTTTTTTTTCTTTAATTTTATTCAATGATGGAAACATTAAAGGAAGGGATAGAAGGAATAGGAACAGATAAAGGTGAGAAGAACGGAAAGAAACTGAAAAGGAGAGTAAGGAAGAAGATAGAAATATTAAAAGCGGGAGAGAGAATAAAAAGACAAGAAAAGAAACCGAGAAGGGGAATAAGAGAGAAAATAGAAACATTAAGGGAGGGGATAAGGAATAGAAATTTAAAAAAAGAGAAGAAACGAAACGAAACTGAGCAAGAGAATAAGAGAGAGAATAGAAACATTATTGGAGAGAGAGGAGAGAGAAATTAAAGAAAAAAAAAAAAAGCGGGATAATAAAAGAATAAAAGGATAATGGAAAGAGATAGAAAAGAGAGAAGAGAAGAGAGAAGAGAAGAAGAAGAAGAAGAAGAAGAAAAAAAAAAGTGAGATAAAAGGGCGATAAATTGTTTTATTTTAATGTCCAAAGTTTTGTTATGTTTAATCTCTGCTCGCCATCGGTGGCACACTAATCGCAGGTGTTTTTATACAATTATCCAACACCCACTGCATATATCTCGTTTTGTCGTAATTTTAGATTAAAGAAAGATAATGACTAATTTAGCCGACCCGTTGCTGCTAATTTCTGGTGATCATGATGGATTGGTTATCACTGATCTCAATTAGGGTCACTTCAGAGATCTATCGTCGCTTAGCACCCACTTTATCTCACTGAGTTGATATGTGTAACTTTGAACAGGATAGAACTAGTGGTTCAAACCAGCAGGAGATGTGTACTGGAGTGACCACAACCCTCAAGAGAGCGCAATGGACACTATTCCTGGAGGCCATGGTCGATAGGAATAAACAGCGCAGGGAGAGATGAGGTATCTACAAGTTGGATTAATTACAGGCGTCGATGCTAAAATTAATCGGCAACGAGTCCGTGTCAAGAAGATTTGGAGAATATTAGGATAAAAAGATGAAGAAAGTAAACGGAATTTTCTGTTATGCACCCTGTTCCTTCAGCACGAAAGCAATCATGACTCTTCACAACTTCCTATTCTTCGTAACTCAAAAGAACGTTTATTCCTTTACCGTCACTCCAGTCACCATTCTGTCATTTAGATAAACTTGTTAGGTAGGTTACTAGCTGTTCTCCTATGACATTCATACCCTTTTATATGTCACGTGAGTATTAAATTCTCCAAGCCCGCCTTGATCATTATATGTATCAGAAGGAACTTAATCAAAACAAAACCGGAATAATTCTTCTGTGACTGACTAAACAATTTAGTTAAAAGATGACGCTAGATCATAGAAATCTATTAATCTACATGAATAAAATACTTCACCAGAACAATGCTGGAAACTTTTGCATAAAAAAGATAAAGAGAGGTTCACGCAAAAGAAATACATTGTATGTGATTAATTACAAGAACCTCTGATTTAGATTATATTACTTTTGTTTGTTTTTTCTTTTAGATTTCTATTCTATCTCTCTATCTCTCTCTCTATCTCTCTCTCTCTCTCTCTCTCTCTCTCTCTCTCTATGATTCCATCCTCTACCCTATCCTCCTTACCTTTTTTCTTTCCGTTTTTCTCTCCTTTTATATTCATTTTATCTCTCCCTAATTTTTCTATCCTCTTTTTTTATCCCTCTTTATTCTCTGTTTCTGTTCGTCATCCTTAATTTTTTTTCTATTTCCTCGTTCTCTCTTTCTTTCGTTTCTATCCTCTTTTATCTCTTAACATTCTGTCTCTTTCTTCTTCTTTTTTCTCCTTTTTTATTTCTATTCTGTCTTTCCCTTGCCCCTTCTCTTCTTCATCTATGAGGAAATTGTCCAGCATTCACTACTATCGAGGATGATAAAAACGATAGGACAACTCCGTGGATTATTTGGAAGTATGTCTCTTCGCTACCTCGATTGGCATTACGATTAAACTTCTCGGGCAGGTTAAGACTAAGTTTTAATTAAGTTAAAGTCCTACTGGTTACCGTATTTGATGGCATATAAGGCGCACTTTTTTTACTAAAAATATCTTTTAAAATTCCTCTGCGTCTTATATGCCATATGTAAGTTTAAAATTCGCGATAGTCGGCCAAAATTAGCTACCTGGCAACTCCTATTAGCTTAGACCTTAGAGTAACTTTCATGTACCTATTTTCATTATTTAAAAGGCTATTACGCAGATTAAAAGTATTATCATTGATTTCATCACGTTTGATATTAGTATTTTGTTTCACTAAAATTATATGCAATAAATTCAAATTATATATTTGTAAAATATATTTGTTTCATTAATATATATTTACGATAACTTCCGATTGCAATAGTATAAATACAATCAGAATTTTTATATCCTAACTATTCCAGTAAGACGTTTATAAAACGCAGGTTGTACAAATCATATAAAGGATATAATAAAGTTTTTATAGGCCCGTGTTCTCTTTTTCCTATTATTTTTCGTTTAATTGTAATCATGGTTTGTTTAACCAAAATAATACCTCATAAATATAACCTAAGCTGTACCATTTACTAATAATTTTACTAATTACTAATTTTTTCTTGATTTGCCCTTCTGAAATTGGGGTGTGTCTTATACACCCGTGGGTCTTATCTGTCGATAAATACGGTAATTTAATATATTCAACATGAAAGAAAAAGATTTGTAGAAAATTTTCGCAAACAACATCGTAAGTTCTCCGATTAAAACCTAAATAATAAAAAGTAAATTTCTTAAGTCCGCTTCTTCTTCTATTCGCCGTGTCCCTTCAGGACGTGAGCGTTCATGATTCTCCACCTATTCCTGTCCTTTGTAACTCATGGTAAGGCATGTATTTTTGTTATCTATCCTCATACTTGTTCTGCAACCATTTATACAATCTCCTTAGTTATGTTATTCATCGTTTTCATCTGTCTCTCTTGCCTTGAATATGTTCTGTGAGTTTCAAATTCTCCAAGACATGGTTCTTCATTCTGTGCCCAAGAAAATTCAATTCTTTTTTATTCTAAGTATAAGGGGCCTTTTTGTTACCATTTTCCTTAAAATTTCCTCGTTGCTCACACGTTCAGGCTATGGGATTCTCAGCAGCCTTGTATAGAACCACATTCCCATTATTTCATTACATCTGTGAGACTCTGTTGTCCAGCATTCACTGCCACTTAGGAGAACCGATATTAAATAACAGTCTAATGCTTTTTTCTTCGTTTTTCACGAAATTTTCCTGTTTCTTAATACTTTGCATAGCTTTTATAATGCATCATTTGCTCTCCTAATGCTCTTTCGGATTTCGGTACCGCATTTTCCGTCCTCTGTTAAAACAATTCCAAGAAATTATTTTTATAATTGCTTGGTTTTGCTGTCCCTAATTCCTAGTTCGCATCTTGGACTGTTTCTTTTGCTGAAAACCATATATTCTGTCTTATTACAATTGATGGTCAGTCTTTCTTTCTTGCTTTCCTTTACTATCTAGAATGTGGCAATCAATAATGAATCCCGGTATGACTGTTGTTACCATTACAAAAGTACTACTATCTAATGTTGCTAGCACAAGTGAGATAATTCTAAGCAATATATAGGAATATGGGATAACGAAATTATATATATATATATATATCAAGAACAATTTTAGGGGAAAGAAGTATGACAAATTGGAAAAGGTTTTCGTGTGACGTGTTTCGTCCTTTCGGATTTCATCGGGCTAAGTTTATGTTTACTTTGAAGGGACAACGCATGCGCACAAACAAAAAAGGCTGACAATTTTAAATTTTAAAATATTTTTTAATATGCATTTTAAATTTGCGACCAAGTTTTTACAATGTTTTTCCTCATTCTTGGCAGATCTTCTATTATCATAGGATATTTAATAACAAACGTTATGGAAACATAAACAAAAAAAAATCAATTTTTAAATTTAAAATTCTAAGCGTCATTTCCATTTTAGTTGTTGCTTTCGTTAAAAGTCCAATAGAAGTATCCCAGAGTCAACTAAGTTGAAGTAAATCTTGTATACAAATAACATTAATGTTTGTATTTTTACATTGTTTTAAAATGAAATATATCCTGAAATCATCTGATCATGACTGGACGTTCATTCTTCCTATTTCCGATTTGAAAAGAAAAATTTACAAATCTACATAGCATTTCAAATCAAAGTCTGAAGCGGGGGTAACTTTTAGCCATTCTAGTCCTTTTCATTGAGAAATGCCTGACATTGATAAGGTATTCATTTGGGCATCTCGGCGTGGTGTAATGATTAGCAAGCTTGTCTCGCTAGATCAGTTACAACTGAAAAGTTAGTTCGATCCTCACTAGGTGCCCCATATTTTCGGCCTTGTGCCACATCTAAACTACGCTTAGAAAATAATTATAAGGTATTCATTGACTGAACAGCCAATACTACAGTCCCGTCCTGGGTATGACGATAAACTACGTCCAACAGCAAGGCCTCTGATCAGGAGGTTTTGCGGAGTGTGGAACCACCTCTTAATTGCTGGTGTTCCCAGATCCACCCTGACCCGGGTTGGTAGCACCTGTTAGGGTCCCAGCTATGGGCAAATAGTTAACACCCAAACATGTGTCAAAATGCTAAGAAAGTGTAAAAACAGTTTTTTAATACCAGAAATACTTTGTAAAAATAAATTATTACCAGCTATAATTTTTGAAGGAAAAATTTTTATCAGCTATACTTTAAAAAAACAAAAAAAAAAAAAAATTTTGAAAAAAAATATTACCAGAAGAAAAAGTTTATTATTTTGAAATTATTTTGAAGAAAAAGTATTCCCATAAATAGATTTTTGGAGAAAAAAAAATATTCCCAGAAATAGATTTTTGAAGAAAAACATATTACCAGCAATACATTTTTTGAAAAAAAATATTACCAACAATACATTTTTGGAAAGAAAATATTACTAGCAATAAAAATTTTGTGGGCATTAAACAACCTATTGAGGTTGATATGCCTTAAAACAAAATAAACCAAACCAAATCAAACCATATTAACTCAGTGACCCTTCCACTTTTCAAAAATAACCATTAGTGTCCAATTTTTGAGAATCGCCATCAGCTGCTTTGTTGCGTTCTCCTTCATGTCATTCACAGCGATTTTAGATTTGGGATAAAGCCACGCGTCACAAGCAGCCAAATCGGAACTTCGGTGGCCTGGGACTGACATTGCAAAGTAGTGCTCTGCTTTTGGCGAAATATTCACAAGATTATTTTTAAATGCGACGCTTTTACAGACAACAAGCTCATTCAATGCCATCTCTCTGTCGACTGAGTAACTCTACAGGAGATTTTCTGTTCACCAATGATCAGTGGGCCTTTTGCTTGATTATGAAGTTACATGAAGTTGAAGCAAACCGCGCGTGTATGTGTGTGCGCGCGTGTGCATTTAAGGAGTGAGAAATTGACTTTTTTTATTTGTCTTTTACATCTGTTTTGTACGCGTCGACTCACATTACCTGAAGGTGTTGTTTTTTCATCCTTTTCCATTGATCACTGTTAATTAGCTTTTTTTCACATTGGATTGTTTTCCGTTCTCAAAGGAACGTTTAAATTTCAAGAACAACAGTATTGTGCTTGTGTGCATCTCCGTAACTAAGGCGGAGTCACGACGAAGGTTGAACATAAAAGTGCCGAAGGAAAAACTGGATACAGCAAAAGAATACATTTCATAAAGGAAGACGTAGAAAAAACTGGATACAGCAAAAGAATACATTTCATAAAGGAAGACGTAGAAAAAACTGGATACAGCAAAAGAATACATTTCATAAAGGAAGACGTAGAAAAAACTGGATACAGCAAAAGAATACATTTTAAAGGAAGACGTAGAAAAAAACTGGATACAGCAAAAGAATACATTTCATAAAGGAAGACGTAGAAAAACTGGATACAGCAAAAGAATACATTTCATAAAAGGAAGACGTAAAAAACTGGATACAGCAAAAGAATACATTTCATAAAGGAAGACGTAGAAAAAACTGGATACAGCAAAAGAATACATTTCATAAAGGAAGACGTAGAAAAAACTGGATACAGCAAAAGAATACATTTCATAAAGGAAGACGTAGAAAAAACTGGATACAGCAAAAGAATACATTTCATAAAGGAAGACGTAGAAAAAACTGGATACAGCAAAAGAATACATTTCATAAAGGAAGAGGAAAAACTGGATACAGCAAAAAATACATTTCATAAAGGAAGACGTAGAAAAAACTGGATACAAAAGAATACATTTCATAAAGGAAGACGTAGAAAAACTGGATACAGCAAAAAAGAATACATTTCATAAAGGAAGACGTAGAAAAAACTGGATACAGCAAAAGAATACATTTCATAAAGGAAGACGTAGAAAAAACTGGATACAGCAAAAGAATACATTTCATAAAGGAAGACGTAGAAAAAACTGGATACAGCAAAAGAATACATTTCATAAAGGAAGACGTAGAAAAAACTGGATACAGCAAAAAGAATACATTTCATAAAGGAAGACGTAGAAAAACTGGATACAGCAAAAGAATACATTTCATAAAGGAAGACGTAAAAAAAAACTGGATACAGCAAAAGAATACATTTCATAAAGGAAGACGTAGAAAAACTGGATACAGCAAAAGAATACATTTCATAAAGGAAGACGTAGAAAAAACTGGATACAGCAAAAGAATACATTTCATAAAGAAGACGTAGAAAAAACTGGATACAGCAAAAGAATACATTTCATAAAGGAAGACGTAGAAAAAACTGGATACAGCAAAAGAATACATTTCATAAAGGAAGACGTAGAAGATACATAAATGGATTGGAAAGGGCGGGACAAATAAAAGACAAAACTAAGATGTAGGCGACGACATTGAGGGCGCAAGAGATATAAAGAAACAATATAAAAAGATCACTTTGAAGATAAGGAAAAGGAAGGAAAGTAGAAATGTAAAGAGATGTAAAAAGGCTTAAAAAAAAGAGAAGAGAAAAGGTGTGAGGTTAAATGTAAAAAGAATGGAGAAAGTTGTTTTTTTTCTTAAAGATTTTCCTTAGAGAATTAGGAAATGGACTGCATATAAAGACAGAATAAATGAAGCAGAAGATTTGGCGGGATATCAAAATAAGAGGAGATAACTTGTGGTGACAAAGAAATGGTAGCTTGCAGACTGATAGAGAGAGTATTACGGAAGTTGGAAAAAACTTGAGAGAGTGAGGAAAATAGATAAATACGAAGAAAAAGAACAAACAGTTTGAGTTGTCTACCTCAAGACTGATATAACTGCTAAATTCCCAATGATCAAGTGGCCAGTGTTCGAAGACTCTTAAAAAAACTACTATTTAGAATACTTAGGTACCTCTACGAAATGTAAACAAAAAGAGCATAGCATGACGAAAAAGACGCCGAACTTGACAAAAACAAAATGAATGATGTTACAATTCAGAGCTGATTTTCAGGTACTGCGGATCCAATTAAAAAAAAAAAACATGATTTGCATTCTTCAAAGCCTTGTGCTTTTAACTATTGTATCACTAAAGTTGGTGCGCTCGAATTTCTAGAGTTTTTCATAAAATTAGTTATGGGGGTGTTAATAAATATAAAAAAAAAAACATATTTCTGCCATGACTTTAATAAAAAAAAAAAACTTATTTATAATAATTTCGATCATCTGTGAATAGTTTCTGAAAGTTTCATTAACATCCGACAATTATTTTTATTTTTGCAAGATTTTCAAAATTAATGTGTGTAATACAAAAAAAACGTGCTAAAATTGTCTGTTATTTACTAGTCCCGGTTGGTACAAAGAAAAACAAGTTTTTTTAATCAAAATTTAGAATGTTCTAAAAAGAAGGAAAAATTTTTTTAAATAATTAAAAAAAACTTTGGTCTTTCCTCTTCATAAAAACATAAGCATTTAGACGATAAAATTTTGTTTTCATAAAGTTTGGCGTCTTTTTCATCAAACTCTGCTCTTTGTTTTTTTAGCGATTCTGTGGAGGTACCTAAATACTAATTTTCAAGGCGGGCCTACCCTTCTTAGAAAATTGGCGTAACAGAATGTTCCTCCCCTACATTTCCAAGATTTCAAAGGCTGTTTCTCAAAGCAAGCCAGTCTTCCTTACTTGGAATACTGACAACATAATTTTCTTCTTTCTACTGCTGAATTCAGGTTCGATGAGGCCCTAACTTGTATACAGATTGGAAAATATATGGAAACAGATATAAGGACATTGACAAAAGGGGAGGAGATTTCAAAGAGGAAACTGATTTGAATTTATTTTTTAAGGCTTATCAACCTTTAAAGCTAGAAAATATTTTAGATTCTGAGAATAATTCATTTATTTATATTTATTAACACTTTTTTTAGAATAACAATAAGTTTTACAGATGTAAGTTCAATGATTTAGCCCATAACTGGAGGGAGAAAATGGATTCACACCTTTTCTCACGGTTGTGTGTGCGTAAGTGAATGTAATGAAGCTGACTGGTATTCGAATTCGCCTCTCCGATTGAAAGAGGGGAAAAGTATATATAGATATATATATAGATAGAAAGCGAGAGATAGAGGTATATTGAGACAGAAAATACTGATCGAAACAAGTTTGACAAAACAGAACCGACAAGGTGTCTGTTTAATTTTTGATTGCATTCTCCCAATTTTTGAATAAGGTGTTGTGTATTGGGATCGAAATAAAAAAAAATTCCCCTATATAAAAAAAAAAATGATATTGTTTATGAATTCTCATGCCATCTGAGAGATTTCATCTCCAACAGTAATAATAAAAAACAGCATTAAATTCTTACATCGGGGACACATGCATCATCCCTCTCGTAGGTTGACTTGCCAACTGTCGGAAATTAGTGCAATCCATGCACATATCAACCATGACATCACGAGCACTCGAAATACAACAACAAACATAAGGCAAATATCATTTGTTTCAGATTTATGATATGAATTACCGGTTCTTTTCTTCCATGACTTTAATGATTTAACTTTATGACTGTGACTTTTCATTATGAGGGTATCATTTTGGCAGTTTTCTGGTTGCTACCTCCCGACTGGTAGTAAGGAGACCAAATTCTTTGTTAGTGCTTAGAGTAACTGCTCTAGTGAACGGTTGCATAATATCCGATTATTTGCAGTGTCATGTCCACATGAATAGGTGTTCCTGCATGTACTCTCGTTGGACAACACTGAGGCTACATTATGCTTTAGTCTTAGGCAACTTCCAATCGGTTTATATTGCCATATACGATGGTCAGTAATAATTATGTTGGCCTTTTTATCTTTTAAAATGTATCTTCTTTTGACAATTACAATGAAAAGAGATACGAGTAAATCATTGAAGAAGAACAATATCCCCGCTCAACTTTTCTTTTTCCAATACTCGTGGTATTCATACATAATATCTGTAGTGTAGAATCTTTTCCCTTGAAATATTCTCCAGATGCCTTAGGAATTTGCGAGATTAATTCAAATTCATCTAATGCTACCAATGAATTAAGTATTCTAGGTTATCTACCTTTTTGCCAAATAGATTCTAGGATACACATGCATGGCTTTGCTGTTTACATCCAGGAAAATCTTCCAATGTCAAAGGAATTGCCTCTTGTGTCCCCGGGTGAGTCTTTCATGTGCTTTCTACATCCTTTATTATATTCCGTTAGATATCTCTTTTTTTTCAAATTATCTCTACTCTTCTTCTCAAGACTAACATTTTAGATAAAATATATGACAGTATAGAAATGGCTACTGCTAGTGTTTGATGATATTAATACTCATCTCATCCTTGGTAAGACGATAAACTACGTCCAGCAGCAAGGCCTCTGATCAGGAGGTTTTGAGGAGCGTGGAACCATCGCTTAATTGCTGGTGTTCCCAGGTGCACTCTGGCCCGGGGTGGTAGCACCTGTTAGGGTCCCAGCTATGGGCAAATAGTAAACCCCCAAATTGTAGTCAAAACACTATGAAAGTGTAAAATAGTTTTTAATACCAGAAATGCTTTGTAAAAGAATTATTACCAGCAATACATTATTTCCATCAATACGTTCTTGAAAAAAAATATTACCAGCAATACATTAAAAAAAAAATTTACCCGCAATAAAAATGTTGCCGGCATTAAATAACTCATTGAGGTTGATATGCCGTTAAACACACCAAACTAAACTAATACTCATCATGTCAAGTGGATTAATCGTACTAACGTTACTGATGTTGTCGTATTCAAACTTTCAATTTTTCTATTGTTCAGTCTCTCAGTCAAATAGCGGATTTATCTACTCGTTTTCCTAATAATTCTGATCACCAAGCTTCTGTACTTGATTTGTTCCTTATCTCCTCTCCTAGCTCTTGTAATATCTATCGATATTTCAATTAAATCAGCTGACAGGAACATCCTATTCACAAGACTTCTTTCTGTTACCAGAATACTGATTGGGATTCATTTTGTTACATTCTTCAAGACGCCCTTTGATTTCTATTGAGAATTGTGCCACTGAATTGTTTTCCTCGGTTAAAGACAGCATCGATGCTTTTATACCATCTCGGAAATACCATGTGAAACCACAATATTCTTTTTGGTTCACATTCCCCTCAGACACTTTATCCCTCATGAATCACTTTTTTTTTCCGTCTGTGATAGTTCCGATCAAAACAGACGGCGATTTGCCTGCTTGTAAAAATTGTAACCGTATCTTCAAAGAGGTTATTTTTTTTTTTTTGTTTTCTGATAGAACGAGACACCGCATATCCTCTAACTCCTCGTGACTACTGGCGGCTCTTTAATGGTGTCTTAAAAAGGGTATGATTTCTATCCTGATTTCTTCACTCAATTTGAGGTGTTAACATATTCTGTTGATAGAGATTTTCCAAGCGTAGCTTATGATGTGGCACAAGGCCGAAAGTATGGGGCATCCAGTGAGGATCGAACTCACTTTTCAGTAGTAACTGATCTAGCAAGACAAGATTGCTAACCATTACACCACGCCGCGGAGCTCCATTGATTTTCTAAGCGTAGCTTAGATGTGGCACAAGGCCGAAAGTATGGGGCACCCAGTGAGGATCGAACTCACTATTCAGTTGTAACTGTTTTAGCGAGACAAGCTTGCTAACCATTACACCACGTCGAGGTGCCCAACATATTCTGTTAATATAGCAGAAATGTTTTGCTCGGAAATTCTCTTCTAATTCTGCTCATGACTAATCTGTTTTCCATTTAGAACTGAGTCTATAGTATGATATAACTCCGTCCATGGTTTCTGTTTTCATCTTTAAACTGGATCCCATCAAAGTATATAGACCTGATGGTATTCTATGCAATTGTTCTTAAGAAATGTGTTCCTGAAGTGGCTCCTGTTCTCTCTAAGTTCCAGAATAAATGCATTGCTGATTCTTGCTTTCCTGCTTATTAGAAACCCTCTTCTTTAGTTCCAGTCTTTCAGACCTCGGGCGAACCGTCCGATCCTTCTACGTATCGACTTATTAGTCTTCTACCCCTTAAGCATCTCACCTCGCATTGTCTTCTTTCAGATAAGCAATGTGGCTTTATATGAAAGAGTCTATCAAGCTTTAGATAAGGATGATGAAACTCAGACTGTTGTTTTGGATATCTCGAAGGCATATCTCAGGGTTTGGCATACTGGTTTTCTTCACAAATTGAAACGTTATGGTATTTCGGATTGATCTGATTCGATCTTTATCAAATCACGAAACGAAAGTTGTCTTGAACCGTCACTCTTCCAGATCTTTTTGCATTAATGCAGATGTCCCCCAGATCTCTATCCTTGGATACACGTTGTCCCTAATTTTCATTAATAAATTTCCTGTCATCATTTCTCAACTCAGTATCTAATGCTGATGCAAAAATATTTACTTCTGTCCTACTGGTAAGTCTGATTGATTCGATAAGGTAAAATTGGCAGCAGATTTCGAAAATGACTTACAATCTGTTGTTAACTGAGACCAGAAATGGCTTGTTAATTCTTTCACCTCCAAAACGAAACTGCTCTTTTTAATTTTCTGAGAGAACATTGTTCCGTTGCATCAGCATGGCTGATCCTAACCTGCAGTTGAATGACTCATTGCGTCTACTCGGGATAACCTGTTGATATGAAGTGGAAAAATTATAATTGTTCAATTGTCATGTTTGCTGCTAGGACAGATGATTCACTATATCCTACTTCCCAATTTTTCTCTCCAGAATTTATCTTACATATTTATATTTCTACCATTCGTCTATACACTGAATATTGCTGTCATATTGCTGCAATGTTATTGGTTGTGACCTGGAATCTCGGCTTCCGTCACTTTCCCACCAAAGTAACGTGGCTTTTGCTGTAAATATTTTCATGGTAATTGTTCTGTTGTTCTGTTGAGATTTCAAATTTGGTACCTAGATTTTATGAATTTAAGTGTACTACTAGATTGACAGAAAGGTCACATCATTTTACAGTTTTAATGGCAATGCTAACAGTTTCCACTGTTGCATTTCTCACTTGTGGAACTCACTTTCTGCTTCTTGCTTTCCATTCAACTTTGAATGCAAAATGGCCTTATATATTTGTATATGCACTTCAAGACGTTGCTGCTCCATTCACAAAAACTTTTGTTGAATGCTAGATGGTTGCTTTTGATAAATTTAAAATAACTTTTTATCCGTTATATCTTTGGAATCTTTTGCAAAACAAGAGTCTCAATATAAAGGAGCTGACCACAAATTGATAGAAATGCAAAATGAAATTAAATGTTTCTTATATGCACTTCAACACGCTTCTGCTACACTCGTAATAAATTTTGTTGAGTGTTGGTTGGGTGCTTTTAATAAATTAAAAATTTTTAAATAATCATAACAAAGCGCGTTCTCACGTGTGGTAAAACATCAAGAAACTGATTAGAGAACTGGAATGGATCATTATAAATAAAAAAAAATAGTCATAATATATGTATATTATTCAATTAAACATGTTTAAATCAAGATATGTTGCCTGTATATATATATATATATATATATATATAGTAATAATAACAAAGTTTGTAGTTCAGTAGGAAAGAAAGTCGACCTGCATTTTTCTAAAGGATTTAAGAGGAAGAGTTTTTGTAAATAAAGTGATCATTAATAAATAGAAAATTAATTTTAAATTAAAATAAAATGTTCAAAAACTTATCCCTTTTTTAAATTTTATATTACTTTGAAATGAAAGAGTAGATATAAGAATTAACTGTCAATCTCTCACTCTTTTCATATAAAACCAACGAACATTTATTATTAAATATTTTAATTCGCATTTCGACTCTTCTATTGAGAATCGAAGCTGTACAAACACTGTCCGAATTCTACGCACTCTCGACTTTTATAAGCTATTTTTAAATATTGCATTTGTTTTTGTTAAAAATACGTCTAAAGATTTTAAAATTATTTATGCGTTATGTCACGCGTTAGTTTCAATGTCACGCCAAATTCAAAAAGGAATAAAACACACTGTAGACTACCAGATGACGACGTGATATTGAAACATGTATGTAAAGCATGAATAATGTTTTTTTAAAAACAAAAAAAACATCTCTAAACATATGTTTTCTTATATTTCTTTGTAAATGGCGCATGAAACACGAAAGCGCTTAGATATCGGATACTATTTGTACATCATCGATCCTGATGTCAAACACCGCATCCAAAAGACGGAAAAAATAAATAAGAAAAATACTTCAAGAATGTTCGTTGGTCTTTCATATGACTTAACATTTTTTAGTTAGTATGTAACACCTGAACAGATAGAATATACATCCTACTACCATTTGGGCACTTCGACGTTGTGTAATGTTTAGCAAGCTTGTCTCGCTAGATAAATTACGACTGAGTTGTGAGTTCAATCCTTACTAGGTGCTCCACAATTTCGGCCTTGTGTCACATCTAAGCTACGCACAGAAAAACATTAAGCTCCATTATGACTGGGTAGTGAGTTCGATCCTCACTGGGTACTCCACAATTTCGGCCGTGTGCCAAATCTAAGCTACGCGTAGAAAATCATTAAGATCAATTACGACTGAGTAATGAGTTCGAACCTCACTGAGTGCTCCACACTTTCGCGATTGCGTCCAATCTAAAATTATTTATCACATTTTGAAGGAAAAGGGCTTGGAGAATTTGAGATTCGTAGAACATACTAAAAACAAGAGAGGCAGGTGAAATAGTGAGTAATCTACCAAACACGTTTATATAAATGTTTGGCAGAACAGGGACTAGGAGTGTTGCTGAAGCCAAAACTTACTAAAAACTACAAATGATGGAAAGTTGGGAAGAGTCATGATCGCCTAAGTCTTGAAGACATGCGGGCACATAGAAGAAGAAATAACCCGTAGAGAGCATATAGTCAACAGATGTATGAACAGATGTAATAAAGTTAATATGTTGATTAAATGATAACAAGAGACTTGAATCTTATTTAATATTTTATTCACTCCAACATTGCGTCAGTTACTCCCAACCAGTCTACAGTATGCGACCCCCCCCCCTTCGTCGACCCACGCATGTCCGAAACGCAGACCCTACATTTTTTCCTCTGTGATATCTGGAGACTCTCAAAATAATCTCTGTGGCCGTTGTTTATATATCCACCTGTCAAACATTCTTGTCCACATGCTTGCAATACTGGATGCAGGTGTGAGGTCACATTCATTCTGTGGCTGGGATTAATATAAGTTCGATTCTGCACCTGTCTTCCTTTAGTAGTCTGGTGGGAGACTTGAGTGCAATGTCTGTTCTGGCATAAAATACCACAGAGAGAGAAAAAACACACAATGCGGTGTAACGTGTACAAAGGTCAATACAATAAATATATACCAAACAGGATGTCCCCATAAGTCAATATAAACCATTACTCAAAGAAATGTAGCAGATGAATACACAAGCCAATATTTATGCACAAGACAGTGTAATGTATACAAAAGGTAATATAATGTGTATACAAAATCATATGAAATACGTACAAGAAACAACAGAAGTTATGATAAATGTATATTCAAAACAATGTAATAACTATATACATAAGACAATATCATATATACTTACCAGCATTTTTTCTAAGTGCATATGCTAATTAAAAGGGCATAGAAGTTTTTTAACTTTGATGTACATGCCACGTTAGAAGTGTATTTAGCTATTGCCCTTTCAATTATGTGAGATGCTATGAAACCTACTTTCTTGAATTTCTAAAGTTAAGGATTTCAGAAAATAGCGTATGGATCGGCGACTCTAACCAGAACTCAGTATCTGGACAATATGATGGCGCCACTAAAGTGTGCATGTTTGTCTGTAACAAAAAAAAATATTAATGAATAATAGGGAAGAGTATACTACCATTAAAGAAAAGACATTTGCTTAAAATATGTTTACTTGCGTATGTTAGTTTTTCCAAGCCATTATCATAAAAATGACCTCACTTACTGAACTATATAACTCGACTTCATCGAGTCAATATCCGTATCAATGAGTTACTGTGGATCTTACAGTCCCAACACAGCTCGTAAGAAAGAAGAGACATTTTCTGTTTTGAAACTGTAGTCGTTCCTTTCCTTACAGATTCAAATTTGCGTTTCTCTTTTCTTTGTTATCCCCCGTGTCTTACTTGGAGGAAAACAAAGACAGAAAAAATGTTATTGGAATCGATTTTGTTGAACTGAGACACAGTGATCAAATCAAATGAACCGGAAATAATCAGTCTCGCCACCCGGGGCAAAATCGACTTTCTCCCTCCAAAGCAACGAGTTGAAATTAATCCTACCCTAGATCTTCAGCTGAAACAAAATCAAATCCCATACCACCTTAACACGGAGTCTTATTAAAGTATCTTCATTGAACAATCAACAATATTAGGGTAAGCTTCATTGCTCTATCACCAAAGTTTTGTTCATCAAGAGGTTTTCAGGTCAAGTCGGATTTTTTAGATTGTATTCTTGTTGTATTTACTGAGCATTCAACTGTGGTGGGTGGAGCCGGCTCTGACAAGTGACTATATCGTCAATGCAGAGTTTGAAAGCTTCTTTTTATTTCATCCTAAGTTAGGCGTTAAAGCTACTAAGACGCAAGGTCTTACTGAGAGTGAAATGACAATTGGTATTGTATTTAAATTTTTAAAGATTGTAGTTGACAGGAAAGTAAGCAAACAGAAGAGTTTCATAAGCGAGAATGGGGAGAGAAGAAACAAAATAGAACTTTCAGTTACATCTAGATATTTCAACAGTAAAATGATGAAACCTAACTGACAATCTAGTACTACGCTTAAATTCAAATTACGCTGCCAAAGAAGAAACGTTCATCAGAAAAATCGCCATGAAAATAGTTATAGAAAAGGCGTTATGACGATGAGAAAGTAATTCAATTCGAGATGCCAGGTCAGGACTGATAACATTGGAGATTCTTCTTCGAATTTTGTTCAGAATTTCCAGATACATAGCTTAAGTACCCGACCAAATATGGCGGCAGTATTATATTTTCTATGAAAGGAATGGTAGTGAAATTCTTTCCCCGTTAACTTCTCTGCGCTTTTAAATTCAGAATAACCTTTTTCTCTTAGATTAGTTGCTACCTATGGATAGAAAGCCGAGTTTTGTTTTTAACCCATAGATGGAGGAGAAGATATAATGCATGCCTTTCCTAAGAGTATCAGTGAAA
>CAHIKZ030000969.1:0-80000 GCA_903632075.3 Acanthosepion pharaonis
AGTTTTAGTAGAATAAAAAAGATTACTAAATATAAAATGGATTACTCTTTTCAATTTTGTCTATTAATTTTTCCAATCGACTGTTTCATAGAAAATACCCAAAACTCCACCCCTGAATTTCAAATTAATTTCTTCGTAGATTGTTTAGACATTTAGATATTTATCAAACCTTAACCTCCCAAATATGCAAGTTAAAGTAACGCGAATTAACAGCGTCTAAGAATTTGAATGAAACCTTTGTAATTGATTGGGGTTGTTGTAACGTCTTCCTTTAATGTCGGTCTTCTCATTCACCCCTTAGCCATCTATATATAAAGACAGACGCGTTAAATTTGAGCAACATCTAGCCGACACACTGGGGTTAAAATAGGAAACTAAAATGATACATATGACACACTCATATCCTCTCCCCCTCAGTTCCTCACTTCCGTTAATTTTACGTATACTTGATGAGATCCGTCAAAAACGTGTAAATTTCTTTTCATTTTTCATTTCAGCTTTTGGAAATAAAGTCTGATGATCCAGAACCCTGTTAAAGGGTTAGTTTGGTGAAAACAGCTTAATACATGGAATCTTAACGTGGTCTGTTTTTATTATATATATATATATATATATATATATATATATATATATATATATATATATATATATGTTGATAGACATCTAGTTGTTGCGTTTTCCTTTCTAATAACGGACGCTAATTTGTGTCTATTTAAATAAATACAATAAAATATAAAATAACATGATTTTCTCTTAACCATTAAGAAAAATTTTTAATATAAAAAGAAAAGAAACAATTCTAATGTGAAAAGAATTATTTACAAGACTTATCAACTTCTAATGAAAAACGAGTAACCCAACCGGTCCTCAAAGCCTCTACTGAGATAATTAAATTTTTTCACTCCTTTTTTCTTTTTTGACAGTTTCTTCTTTTTTGTTTTGTTTAAATGTGGAATGTGACAGTATTTTATGTTTTATTTTTAATTATTTTAATTTTTTCTTGTTATTCTCCTTTCCTCCAAATGGTTGACACCTCGACCTTTTAGAATATTTCACATCAAAAGTGTTCTATGTAAAAAAGCGAAAAAAAAAAAACAACATTGATTATAACATTAAACCATGGAACATTAAGTATCTTAATGAAAACAAGAATGACAATCACCCTTGGGAAATGAGGTGGGGTCCACTACAATGACAAATGGCCTCTCTTTAATGTTCATCGCCTGATCCCATCAAAGTATTTTGGTACAAAGTGTCTGAAAAATAATTGAAGACGGTAATGATTTTTGCTTTGCTGGAACCAAAATTGTTCATTCAAAGAAAGGAAGCAAGCATTTAATTATTCTCTATATTTCTATGTTTAAATGACGAAGGGTGGAGTTGGACCAATGGTTAGCGACTTGGATCTGCTGGACCGATTTTGGGAAGCAGTTATTAAGCTACGTATCTTTTTCTATGTCAAATTCCACTGACTTTTGGATGAAGTTCATTTTATCATAAATTTGTCTCAAGTCTTAAATCATTAGATGCGCCTTATATATCAACGAGAATCTCAAAGAGTTTCAGGTCTACATATATGTGTTCAGTAAGAGTTTTAACCACTGCTCTATGGAGGTTGTCGTTAGATATTTCCAAAATTCTCCAGCAAGGATCGAACTCATTGGCGTAATATTGGTCCTAGGGCTCCTGCTAACTACTGATAAGGTGTCAAATTTTTTTTTTTTTTTTTTTTTTTTTTTAGCATTTCATTTTAGTTACCACTCTCCACTCTTTTCTACCACATTCCCAACCACCTGAAGAAGACCGGAGCGTGCAACGGCCCGAAACGTTGTAATAAATATGGCGACAAAGATGAGGACAATAGTCCGAATAATGTAAATAATGTACATTTTTATAGGTTTACAATATTTATAAAAATATTGTTCTTCCAATCTCTCATTCTCAGAATCTTTCTCTCTCTATCTCTCGCCTACATATATATATATATAAATATTTTATATATACAGTACATATTGCATTTACACATGTACATACATGCCACACAAATAGTTTATGTGCATATAGTATATACCAGTGTATGTATTAATAACACACACTAATACCAACAGAGACTCACTAGTCTTTTTTTGTCCGTTTGTTAGTTTATACATATAAACTCCTTATTGGTCATTTAATGCCGAAATTTAATTTTTATAGGAGTATTAGTAATTTCTTTTATAAAATGTATTGCTGGTAATATTTCTTTTCTTTACGAAAAAAAAGTATTGCTGGTAATTTTTTTTACTATGAAATGCATTGTTGGCCCCTTCACTAAAAAAAACATATTCCTACACTTTCATAGTGTTTTAACCCCAATTTGGGGCTTTATTTTTTGCCCATAGCGGGACCCTAACAAGTGCTACCACCCGATTCATTTGTGGACCTGCAAAAACCGTTAAATTAAGAGGTGGTTGCACGCCTCAAACCTCGTGATCAGTGGCAAATCCTGATGCCGGATGTAGTTTATCGTTATACTGAGGACGAAGACTCACTAGAAAGAAATTTCCTCCATAATAACTCATTTTCTTATTCCGCCCACATTAAAAATCAAATTGAACAACACCCCCCCCCCACACACATAACCCCTGGTGAGGCGCATTCCACTTTGGGAACCACAGGTTCACAGATTCATGAGTTTGCAAAAAGTGGTATCGCGTGATGTGAATCAAAGTCATTTTTTGGGGTTTTTTTTTTCAAGTGGCCTGCGTACAACTTTTCTTTTTTTCATGACGGGTTTTAAAGATGAGTTTTGAACTGTGTTTTCTCTCTCGGTAGCAGCGGCAGCTTGACGATTGTAAGCACCAGTCTATGAAAGAAAAGCCAATTCTACGAATGTTACGCACTGTTTAAGACAGATTACATGTACGTTGAAGTTCCAACACATCATTCAACGTCTCGAACAGACGAAAATGTCGAGATGATGTCGACAGTTCTTGAATGTCCGTCATCATACCATTATCGCGTTTTCCTATTTAACGTATTTTAAACGCAAGACCTCACCATGGCCCTTAAAAGGGGAAAACCACTTTATATATCGAAGTAAATTCCAGAAACATGCACTAAGTGCAGTCAGCACGAGACCACTCAATACACTAATTCACAAAGCTGCAAATATACGGCATTCAGAATCATTATAAAACTAAGAGATTTTATCTAAAATCGAGTTTGATTCTAAATAAATTCGTCAATCCAGACTTCCATATGGATGCCAGGTTTAACATCAGACTCGTTCAGAAATATATAAACAGTGAACTGTATATAACAGGTTTCTCATATCAACTCAGTAAAATGGGCATTTCCGAGGAAGACGGTAGGTCTTGTCGAAGACGACCCTTCTTTGAAACTGGCGCTACGGAATCCCAATAAAAGATGTGCCAAATAGCAGAAACTATAAAGTGAGATAGCAATAACTAAAATGATAGGATACGTAACTCGAAAAAGCAAATAACGACAGAATCAAAATGTTGCTCCTTCGAACAAAAGATTGGGAAAGGAAACTCCCATCAACACAGGAAAGGACGATAACAACAAACTTTATAAATCTATTTTTTGAGAAAATGAATTAATAGAAATATTTTATGCCTGACCAACAGCAGAAGTAACTACTCGGTCAATGAATGACAAATGTTTCCTTATAAGGAAACGGCACATGTACCCATGAATATAATTATAAGTCATTATAGAAACTTTTCAAATGTGTCGTCATATCGGAAAAATATCTCGTAAATCGCTTCTGGACAAATTAATTTTTTCGAAATATCATTTCATCCGGTTCCATGTTGATAATCAAACGCGTTTGGTATGCAAGAATAATTATATTTCCGCAGGTACCAGTTATTTGCGCTCGAAATAGATTAAAGAAAAAACAGAGTTTCTTGGGAATATTGGTGAAATATAATCTTTCTAATTTTCTTTTTCTTTATTTAGACATTGGCTGTATTAAGTTTAACCCTACTGTTTTTGGTGACGTAATTATATGTCTATAGTGGAACTAAAATGTCAGTGAAGTCTCAGTATCTAGCGTTTGTATATTAAACCAACTAGCGCTTAGTGCTATTTCCATGTCAGTGCAGACATGCAGTAGCAGATAATACGACCTATTCGGTGACCTGTTTTATCAGGCGAAAATGGATAACCTGGAAGGCAGAACCTTTGTTGTTGTTGCTGTTACTGCTGTGGAGGTTAATTCCTTCTCCCCCCTGGCAAACGTAAATCCAAGCGTCAAACAAAATAGGACATTGAGTAGGGATAAATAATTGTATAATCTATTTACATATATACAAAGACTGGTAACGTCTATCTGTTGCTGTTTTCAACAGGAGTGAGGAAAGATTTTTTAAAAAAGAGTTTTTGAATATTGGAAAAATATAATCTTTCTAATTTTCTTTTCTCTTTATTTGGGCATGGGCTGTATTAAGTTTAACCCTTACTGTTTTTGGTGACGCAGTTATACGTAAAATTCAGAAATATGCATTTATAAAATTAGAGATTAATTTAAAAAATCGAATTTGATTCCTAAATAAACTCGTCAAATTGTAACTTCCATATTCTGAAAATAATAGTATTCCTTCACGTGTACTTTAATCTACGCATTCATTGTATTTATTTATTAATTTTGTACAGTGTAACCCGGATATAAGAGAGTTGTCGGGACCGGAGAAGAAGTCTCTTATATCCGGGTTTCTTTTTATATTCGGGGTTTGGTCTATTTTGTTTAGGTAAGTATTATATCTAATTTGCTTTCAGAGAAAATCTCTCTTATATCAGGGTTTCTCTTATATCCGGGTTACACTGTATATTATATTTCACTTATAAATAGATTTGTTAGAAAGTTTAAACGAATCATAAATTATGAAGTCTTAAATTAAATTGTTTTACGGGATATTTTCAATATTACAAATTTGTCTTTTTTGTTTTCGACTTTTTATTTATTTATTAAGTTGATTAAATTTACCTTTTCTAGAAACTTAAACCGGCTTAAAATTTTTTTGATTTCGGAAAATTTATTATTATTTTTTTTATTTTCTTTGATTTCTGGCGTTTACACATTTCTTTCTGGGTCCCGCCCAGAGACCTAAGGTTAGAAATGGCGTCATGACACTTTCCACTGACAAAAAAAAAAAATAAATAAATTAAATTACATAGATAAAGCCCTTCGTAAGGTGTGGGCTGTACTTGTCAGAACAATTATTATTATTATTATTATTATTATTATTTCCTTTTATTTCTGTTGTATACACATTTCCTTCCGATCCCAACCAGAGATCTAGGTTGAGAAATGGCTTCATGACATTTCCTTCCGGGAACCAACAGAAAATTTTCAATTTGAGAATTTACTTTAAGGTATTTAATATTCCCATATAAAATATATATACTCATCTATAAAATATACACTATGTCAATAATACAGTTAATGCCTTTGGAAACTGAGAAGCGATTTATATTATATTATTTTTCCTGAATACTTTTGTTCTACAGAAGGATACTAAAGGATATCATGAACCGAGAGTGTGAGCAACGATGAAGTCTTAGAGAGGATGTAAACAAGGAGGTGGCTTATGCTTAACATCAGGAAGAGGCAGCTGAAGTATCTGGGACACATAATGAGGAAGGAGGACCTGGAGAATCTGATATTCACGGGTCAAATAGAAGGAAAGAGAGGCAAAGGAAAACAACGCATGACATACCTAGCGGGCTTGAGCAAGTGGATAACAGAACGTGGTCTGGGTGAGGAAGCAAAGGAAGGAACTCTGTTGAGAGCTGCAAGGGATGGAGGGAGGTGGAGAGCCATGATCGCCTGTGTCCTGAAAGGACATGGCACAAAAAAAAAAAGATATGCACTTCATTAAGTGACATGAAGTAGAAAGACTATATTGAATCCATTGCTAGGTCAGCTGCTAAGAAATTTGGTTCACTGTGGCATGCCAGACAATTTTTCTCTTTAAAATCTATCTTACAGATTTTTAACTACCATGCGTCCATGCTTTTAGAATATTGCTGCTTACACATATAGTCCGGTGCTCTTGCTATTTACCTTGAGCCTTGATAAATCCGAAGAATTAGCAATATTATTGGTCCTGATCTCATGGATCGGCATCAGTCATTTTCCCATTGCCGTAAAATTTCTTCTTTTTCTATAAATAATTTCATGGTAATTGTTCGGATGAGATCTTCACTCTATTAGTTTTGTTCATTATTCATTGGCGTTTAGATTTTTTAAATTGTCCGTCCGAGCAGCAGACAATGAATTGTACATATGGCGACTAGTTAGGGCTTTCATAGAGACATTGCGGTATTATGGTGAATGTAGTAAGAAAGGTTAGTAAGAATGCGTTGTGGGGTAAGGAATATTGTATGTTTGGATCAGTGTAGCTAGTTCAGTTTAAAGTTAAAACAGAAGACCATCTTTCACATTTCCCAATTTCTGAAAGGACATGGCACATAAAAAGGAAAAGAATGTGGTACCTTGTAGGATGATGGTGGTAAGATTCTGTTTATGTAGTGTCCATACCATTTCAACTTTCTCTTCTTGACCATTTTTATGAGGTCTTCCAATGATTCTGTTTTTTGTTTGATGTTTACTTGCACTGCATTGTTTGTGATGAGGTCACAGTAAGAGATGCCTAAGATGGTTCTGTAGTATCACTTTTGTAATGATTGGATTCTTTGCTGCAGTTCTTCTGTTAATGTCCAAGAGTTGCAGACATAGAGAAAGACTAAGAAAGCCAACAGTTTGAACATTAATTGCAAGCAGACGTCTTTCCAGATAGTTCTATTACTAGACTGGCCGCTGTTTGTTCAGCTCTTGACTGATTGGTTCGTTTTTACGGCTTATCAACCCTTTGCAGGTTATTAAAAAGAAAATATTTTTAGATTGTAAAAATTTTTTATATAGTAATAGTTTACTATAGGACTAATTTTCGATACATATAATTTAAAATTAATTTTTATAAATGAAAATCTTTCCTGAAACTTTAATTTTATCTTTAATTGAAAGTTAAAGGATTAACTTAATAAAGTTAATCCTTTTCCAGTAAGTAAAAAAACTTTGATGTATTTCAAACAAAAATTATATTGATTGGAATCGATTTGTTAAAATGTTTTTCTAAAATAACTGTAATCAGTTATATCTTTTTTCGCCGTCTTTCAAATGAATGTATTTCACTGTATTAAAAAAAAACTTATAAAAATAAAATATATTTTTCTGAAACTTTATTTGAGAAATATTACCTGATTTACAGTATAATTAATCTGACGATGGTTCGAAGTAATGCTTTCTCCATCATTGTGGCTGGCAGAGGTTAGAAAAATTGTTTATTGTGACGTTGTTCTGGAATTGTCATTAGTGGTCAACTGTACTTGTTTTGTTTCAATCAATTTTGTTTAAATTTATCTAATTCTAAAAAAAATAAAAATTAATCTGATATGAAAATATATAATTTACTTTAAGTTTCAAATAACACAGAAATATATTTTTAAAGTAAATCAGTAACTGTTTTTAACCGACATCACCATATTTTACGTAAATGATGAGGCGTCGATTGGTGACGTAATGACTGTTGATCTACGGAGAATTTATCTTAAAATTTAAGAAAATGACGTTAGAGTTTTTTTTTTATATAATTTTTAAGTACTCAGTCATCTTAAAATTGTTAGAAAATATTCTCCGTAATCTCATTTTAGGAATGTTGACTTTAAATTTGCTTAAGTAACCACTCGTATTTTCTAATGATATCGTGTATGGTCGACCATACTTTCAAAAATGTGCACGTCACATAATATTTTATATACATAAAGAATTAAAAATTATTTTAAAAATCTTGATGCAAAATGATTTGTCTTAACTCATATCTGGGTGGAGGAGAAGAGGTGGACTTATACATTTCCTAAGGGTGTTTTCGCGTAAGTGAATAAAACGAACTCAATAAAAATTGGAACTCGGCTTTCCGATTAACAATTCGGAACCATTATCCATTACACCACTAGAACATCCAAACTTAAAGCACCTTATTCTCTCAAGCGGTCACCCATCTAGGTACTGACCAGGCTCGACGATGCTTAACATTGGTGATCGAACCAGTGTTTGAACATGAAGCCTTCTACACTTGAAATAATTTCTATTCTTGTGCGCACTTCGTGATAATCGAGTCAAGATATTTGAATTGTTTAACTAGTTTAACTTGCCCAAAGCACATTAACTATTTCACTTGTTATCTTCCTAGCTATGGATTTATTAAGGGGATACCAAGTGAATACCTATGAGAGCTGTTTCTTTTTGGGCTTTTTTTCTTCCCAACAAGATAACTTCTGTTGAAATAATAAAATCCGCACGTCACAATGGATTTCATAATTCTACCAAAATAAGACAAAATCAATGATAATAAACAAGACCAGTCTATATGGTTAATAAAAAATAAAAATAAAAAAGGATAATATTATCCAAAAAAGAAATTATTCTTCTCTAACTTTAATGACGTCATACCATAACTGAAATGGCCAACGTCCTATAAATCACCTGACAAAAGTCAAACAGATTCTCAGGTATATATTTGGCGTGTGCAAAGGTTCAGAGGGCATTCTTTTCTTTCGAAAACTATTGGCCGAATGCACTGAAAAAAAACTTTTTTTAATAACAGTAAAAAATATTAAATCATAATATATTAATAATAATTAAATATGAATAACAATATTAAATATTATTGTTACTGTTTTTGTCTCTATCCTTTTCAACGTAAACACACACACATATACACATACATATGTATATATGTATGCGTGTGTATCTGTGTGTGTGTATGCGTTGAAAAGTGTAGATTAAAAAATTACAGAGAAATAGCGAAATATGTATATATATATATATATATATATATATATATATATATATGAGTCTTAAGGGATTTTTCAGGCCGACTAACTTCCCGAAATGTGACAACCAAGTATCAAAATATTATGTGAAGGAATTTCTTGCCTCGTGTAGAGATTTCATCCCTTAATCTCTCTCTCTCTCTCACACACACACACACACACACACACATATATATATATATATATATATATATATATATATATATATGATTGAGATGACAGTTAAAAGTGACACTGAACTATAGAATGTAACACAAGTGATAAAATATTGTGTCATAGCTGTCAGCTTCAGAATAATGGCATGTCTTCATCTCTTCGCAAAACTCTCTTCATATATATATATATATATATATATATATATATATATATATATGTGTGTGTGTGTGTGTGTGTGTGTGTGTGTGTGTTTGCTGTTTCTGTTTATATATCTGTGTATGTTGGTGTATGTCGACATATTTATGTGCATGTGCAAATCTGTCTTACGTATCACAAATTTTAACCTGAAATTCATGAATACCAAGGATTTCATACTTTAGAGATAGATAGATAGATAGATAGATAGATAGATAGATAGATAGATAGATAGATAGATAGATAGATATGTTGATGATGATGATGATGATGATAATGGACGAGATATAAAAATACTGACATATATATGAACAGTCATGAGAGAAACTGATATATATATATATATATAATTACTTTACACCCCCCCACACATATATATATATATATATATATATATATATATGTAGTGGTGGGAAACAAATATTTGTTCACATACAAGTTTTTACTTTATTGTATTTCTAACTAATGAATAAGCATATTTTTCATATAATTAACTGTACACAGAGGCATAATAAATAATATGCATAGAAAACACAAAGAATTGATTTAATAGAAGTAAATCCAATTTATTCATTTTGATAGGTGAAAAAAGTATTCACACAATCCAAAAAAGAATACATAATCTTCATTTAATACTTTGATGTATAGCTACGGCAACCTCTTCTTGTAGTTCTTAATAAATGAATAGCAAATATTAGTTAGTATTTTCTTCCATTCTTCTTCGCATATGATCTTCAGATCCAGGATGTTTGTTAGAACTCTCGATTGGATTTGAATTTACAAATAATGCCACAGATTCTCGATTGGGTTTAAATCTGAAGACTTCGTAGATTTTGCAATGTGCTTAGGATCGAGTCAGGAGAAAGTTCAAGATTTTCAACCGAAATCATTAAATTTGCTTCCAAAATATTTTGATATGCTGCGGCATTCATTCTACCATCTATTATTAATATTTTGCCAGTACCTTTTGCAGAAAAACATCTTAAACCATGATGCTACCATCACCAAATTTCATTGTTGGAACTGTGTTCTTTTGCTTGAAGGTATAGCCATCTTTCCTCCATACATAATTTCTAGAATTACGTCCAAACAACTCAGTTTTGGTTTTGTCTGTTCATAATACTCTTTCCCAACGCGATTTTTCCTTACCTTATGTTCAACTTGGCATCTCTGTGTCTTTTCAATAGTTGTCGAGTTTTCCGAGGGGAGAGTGATTTTAAATTGTTCCTATGAATTTCACTGCTTAGTGACCGTTTAGAGACAGATTCCTGATGAAGGCAAATCATCTTGCAACTCCTGATGAATAACGATTAGATTTTGTTTAATTGGGCGCATTAATTTCCCCGAAGGTCTTGAAGAAATCTTCTGTGAATCACCTGTTCTTGTCTGGTTTTGAAGAATTTTGATTTTTTAATACCTTGCAATGAATGAACTAATGGTAGAAAAAGGAATATTCAGGTTGTATGAGTTTTTCCTGTAACTTTTACCTTCTTTCCAGAGCTAAACAATCAGTTCTTTTGACGAATTTCTCAATTATTTACATCTTGCCATGGTGAAATTACAGAATGTACTGTTTGGATTTTTAGGCTAAAACTAACTACTGATAACATTATTGAATCATTCTAGAATATTCCTTTTGAATAATCTAGAGGATTAAAACAATTTAAAAGTTTTAAAAACTGAAATGTGCATTTTACGAATACTTGTTTCACTCGTTAAAATAAATAAATGGGATTTATATATATATATATATATATATATATATATATATATATATATATGGTTGGATAGCGTTTGTGACCCTGGGTTTCACGCTTTAGCGATCGTCAAACCCAGGGTCACACATCTATCAACCAAATATGTTAACTCTATCTCTGATATTGAGCGCTTTTAATAAGTACTATATATAATATATAAATAATTATATATATATATATTTATTTATATTTATATACACTTTTCACACACACACACACACACATATATATATATATATATATATATATATATATATAGAGAGAGAGAGAGAGAGCGAGAGAGAGAGAGCGAGAGAGAGAGAAGGAGAGAGAGAAATACTGCGTCTCACAATATTAACCACTAATAATTTTTCTTTCTTTTTAGAAAATTAATGAAAGTATTCATCTAAATATTTTCACTATCAATATGCAGGATATTTCACATCATTATGTATAAATTATAGTATATACTACCTGTTACTATTACGATATGGCAACAGATTCATATATTTCACAGAATTTTCCCAGTTTCACATTGTCACCCAGAATACTGAAACTATAAGAAACATTATTTACAAATTAAAAGCTATTATTAGAGAACATCTGCAAATTTTAAAAAAAGACAAATGTTTTTAATAAAACATTGAAAATAGTGTCATTATAATGACGACAGTTTTAAAGACAACCTAAATGTGAAATTTCTGCTCCATGTTCTGAAACTAGTTTTACAAATCATTCATCCATTGATTTGGTGAGCTGTTAGATTTCTTCATATGAAACAGACTTCGTAGCATCCCGAATAGCATTACAATGTACCTCTTTGCTGTAAAGTTTCCACCCGCCAATGTAAATCTTACTCATCAGATTTCTTTACAAGTTTTCAAATGTAAGATCGCTCAAACAAGCTATTAACTTCATTAATGAAGGTCTTTGTAAACCATTTTAATCAAATATTCTTTAGTTCTTTTCCCTGAATGCGATGGATAATAAAAATAATCATCTTTCTGAAAACGTTTTGATTCTGAAAAACCAGTACCTATATATATGATAAAAATATAGGCCTAAGGTATGATATATTTATGGAAGTGCTCAATATCAGGAATAGACCGTGTAGAAATATAAAAATGGACACTGAGGTCAACATTGATTAGCGACATAATAATTTCTGCTTCATGTTCGGAAACTAGTTTTAGATGCCATTCATCTATTGATGAGCTGTTGGATTTCGTCATGTGAAACAGTTGTTGGATTTCCTTATGTGAATCAGACTGCATAGCATCCAGAATAGTATTACAAGGTTTATCTTTGCTGTAAAGCTACCCTTCGACAATATAAACCTTACTCTTCAAAATTCTTCACAAGTTTCAGTCAGGTTTAGTTTAAGTAAATGAAGAGATGTTGTGAGTTTCCCGCGTGTCGGTGTAGAGGAAAATATTGGTATATTTGTAAAAGCAATTAACAATAGAGTAATTAGTAGAACGAAGGTTGGTTAGTACGAAACAATATCCAAAGTCTATAGTCTAACGGTATGTAACGGGTAAGCTTATCTGGACTGCTGACGCTCTGTCTCTCGCTCTCTCTCTAGACCTGACTTATATAAGAGGGACCAGTCCATTTCTAGTTAGAAGGTGGGTGCGCCCCAACAGTAAACAAGCTAGCCCTTTGATCAAATGAGTGTCTTATAATCCCATATATTAATAAGTTTGAATTTGACGGATTATTGTCGTGCATAAAATTACGTTATGGCTAAAACGGTTGTGTTTCTTTTTAGACCATGGTTTTGCATGTACCTCCAAACAATCAATCTCGCCCTGAAACATCACATCACTTCTGCTTTGTTGACATCTTATCCTGTCTTTTTTTTCTAACATTCTGCCACATTAGCAATATTCGGTGATAAAAATAACCGTTAAAATAGTTCTTCATTCATTCTCTTCCTAATTAATTTGATTATCCTTAAGAACGTCTTTTAAAGGATGCTTGGATCACTCTCACATGTTTTGCTATTTCAAATATTTTAAGATTGGACGAACAAGCTAGTCACTTCATTAATGGAGGTCTTCGTAAACCATTTTATTAAGATCACTTTTGTGTAATGGAATGGAGTTTTCTGAAAGCGCTCGGCTTCTTTTGGAATTATGGTTCCGCGTGTGTGTTCAGAAATCAATTTATATCTTAGCTGTCATCTTAACATCATCTGGTACTCGTTATAGGCCTATATCACCATATATAATCCCATGCCAAAACATCCCACCAAATCTGCCTTGTTGACATTTCACCCTGTAAAGATGGTTTCTGCTAGCAGCCATTTAGTTTTTGTTTTATCCGTCTGGTCCATTAAGGATAGCATGGTATTCGTTGATGAAGAATGAGTTTCCATCTATTCCGTTGGCCATTTCATTCGACTTACGATATGGAGCGGGAGGGGTCTTTTTAAGGAGACCTAATAATCGGCCACGTATATTTTTCACATGATTTAAAACTTGATATTTCCTCGCTTCCAAAATGCCTAAAAATATTATATCTTAGCAAAACAAACATTTTTTAAACTTCCATCTTAATACGAGACAAAGAAGACGAAATAAGGTCTCTAAAATCTCGACATTACTTTTTATAGCGTCAAGTCATCCTTATGACCTAATTTTAATGTTTCAACCTAGCTACATCATTACCAGATTTTTTTTTTTTTTTTTTTTTTTTTTTTTTTTTTCCAGACGGTTTTTTTCAGCTGTCCTGATTAAATTGGATTTCTGGATATCGCTTATAAATGCCCATTCTCATTTGTCTATCTATGCGCCCTTGTGGGTGATGTTTTCTTATAAACCCCTGTCCTGATGCTAGTTGTTTGGTAATTCCACGCATGGGTGGTCTATATTCAATGGGTGCCAATACCGCGCTGCTGATACAAGATGGTGAACTCATTTGTATTTATCTATCTGCATTTTCGGCTGACACAATTTTTCCCATGCACCTTTCCATCATCATTCGATTTCTGCTATGGACACACTACCTACCAAGTCTGCGGAAAGACCTAAGGCAGGTCGTGGTGTGTTGTTATGGCCACATTTCATGTTAATTTTTTTTTTTTTTTTTTTTTTTATCTCCGATGAAGTTGCTAGCGTTACATAGACAAAGTTCTCCTTAGTGTGTGTGCTGTACTTAATAAGACAATTTTCTGTATGTCTCTTAAGCTGGGGTTTCAGGGATTCTTTCAATGTGTTGTTTTGTTCCATTTTTATAATTCCAAGTGCACCTATTACCACTGGTATTATTCTTGTTTTCAATTTCCACATTTTTTCTATTTCAATTTCCAGGTCTTTGTATTTTGATAGTTTTTCAAATTCCTTGGTTGCTATGTTACAATCCGCTGGACAAACCATATCAATTAGTAGGCAAGTTTTTTTTTCTTTCTGGTTTTTGACAATAATGTCCGGCCTATTTGCTTCAATTTTTCTGTCTGTGTGGATGGTATAATCCCATAGAATGGTGACATCTTCTATTTCTGTAACCGGCGCTGGCCGATGTTCATACCAGTGTTTGCTTACACATTTTCCAAAGTGTTTGCACATTGTCCAGTGTAAAGTATTGCCCCCTCTATCGTGACGATTTTTATATTCATTTGGGGCAAGTATAGAACATCCTGAGATTAGATGGTCTATTGTTTCTTGGTATTTGTCACAGAACCTGCATTTTGGATCCACATTATTATGTATGATATTTGCCTGAAAATTCCTAGTGAAAAAGACTCTGGTCTTGCGCTGCAAGAATAAACCTTCAGTTTCAGACTTTAATCCAGATTCTCGTAACCATCGATGAGTATTAACTTTATCAACATTGGGTTTATTTGCACGTTCTGGATATTGGCCATGCAGAGGTTTGTCTTGCCAGCGTTGTTTCATCTGTTCAAGGGCTTTATCCTTGGCTTTCTTTTTCATATCTTTTGCTGCAATAGTTGGTTCTTGGCTTCTGTTTTGATTTACTACAGAATCTACTAAATGTAAATGTTGTTTGTATTTACTGCCTTCTTTTATTATTGAATATTTTTTCTTTCTGTTTTCATGTTGTTTCACTAATTTTATCATCCAGTCATTTGTTGTTTCCATGTAAGTTAGTAAGCCAATAGTTGTTGTCTTATATGACAATTCTAGCTGAATAAGACCTCTTCCACCTTCTTTACGGGGTATGTATAGACGGTCTACATCAGCCTTTGGATGATGCATCTTATACTTAGAAAGAAGCTTTCTTGTTTTAGAATCCATTTGTCTGATGTCATTTAGAGTCCAGTTCAAGATGTTGAAACTATATTGGACCACTGGGATGGCTAGGTTATTAATGGCCATAATTCTGTTCTGAGAATTCAATTCAGTTTTTAATACCAGCCGCACCCTTCTATAGTACTCTTTACGCACTATTTCTTTCATTTTCTTATGGTGAATTCCTTCACTCTCATTTACACCTAGGTACTTATAAGCTTCTCCTTGTTCTAAATCTTTTATTGTTACAGCAGGGTCTAAACTAATAGAGGAAACGATCCTCGTAAAACTGTAGCTTTAGCACATTTATCCAAATTGAATTTCATTCCAATGTCTTCACTGAAGCATTTTACAGTTTGCAGAAGACCTTCCAGCTCATTGTCATTCCTAGCATACAATTTTAAGTCATCCATGTAAAATAGATGGTTTATTTTCTTTTGAGCTATTTTGTAACCGCATTCTGTCTTGTTAAGTTGGCTGGTTAATGCTATAAGTGATATCCCAAAATAATAAAAAGGAGACAAAGAGTCACCTTGAAATATTCCTCTATTGATGTTTATTTCGCCAGACTTATAGGTTCCATTTTATGATTGAGGTAAAGTGTAGTTTTCCATATCGACATACATTGTTTGATGAAATTGATGATAACGGGTGATACCTTGTACATACTTAAAGACTTTAAGATCCAGGAATGTGGTACACTATCAAATGCTTTACGATAATCTATCCAGGCAATACTAAGATTTTTTTTCCACGGAAGCAGTTTTTCCAGGATCATCCTATTAATAAGTAATTGGTCTTTACATCCGTAGCAGCCTCGTTTGCACCCTTTTTGTTCAAGTGGTAGTATGTCATTTCTTTCCAAGAAGAAATATGTCTGTTTTGTTAAAATAGATGTTAACAGTTTGTATGTTGTTGGAAGACATGTAATTGGTCTATAGTTTTTCGGAATATTTGTGTCACTATTTTTGGGTAGAAGAAAGGTAACTCCTTTGGTCATCCATGCAGGAATTTTAGTTGGATCGGTAACCATTTCTTGAAGTTCTTTGGCGAGTTTTTTGTGTGCTGTATTTAAATTATTATTATTATTATTATTATTATTATTATTATTATTATTATTATTATTACCAAATTATACGGATAATTTTGTGCTAATTTTTTATCTGAATTTCTGTGATGAAAAGACTATAGTTAACTCAAACCGGTCTATTCGATTCATTGTCCATATTATAAAATTATTGTTATAGTCAATAGCTCCCGCATATCTATCTATTTTTTTTTATATTTATCTATGTCTGCTCACATGTATCTGTCTCAACATGTTAATATCTATCTATCTATCTATCTATCTATCTATCTATCTATCTATGTATCTATCTATCTATCTGTCTCAACATGTCTCATAATATATATATATATATATATATATATATATATATATATATAAGAACACCGGTGTTCTTATAGATATTTTTCTTTTTGCAAAATAGTGTTCAATGTAAATTTACAGAGCATTAATATTATAAATTAACTGATTTAAGATATGGTTTTTTCGCTACACAGTTCTATTACAAAATGAAATTCGAAGCTTTTAGCTTCCATTTTTGAAACTTCATGGTTAGAACTGTGTATGAAGAAACCATTTTAAATCAAATAATTTAAACACACACACACACAGACATATATTTTTATTTTATATATATATATATATATATATATATATATATATATTATATATATATATATATGTGTGTGTGTGTATATATTATATTCACATACTAAAGTACTTTCCTGATATCTTCAAAAGGAGATCAATAAAAGGCTCTAATGAGCAAGTATATTTCAGTGCCCATGGATTTTGCCACATTGTATCCACACAGGCAGTGTTTTGTACAGCTTTGAACAGATAAAAAAAGAGGGAAAGGATACAAACAGGTGTAGTGTAACTGAGTATATAAAGAGAGAAACCCCTTCTGAAATATTATTTGACGTGTTCATCAATTATGAGTTCTTTTCACGGTGATTTTTCAGATTCCTTTTCCGTCTATAATAAATGTCTTCGCGTTGATATGTCTGTCTGTAAATCATACTGCTATTTTGAATGTTGATGTAACTTGGCAACCAATCAGAGTGACCCGATCCAATGCGCATGCGTGTATTGTCATCCTTCTATGGTGTTACCTAGTTAGCAGTGAGACGCCATTAAGTGTGCTCGTTTTCTGTGCGACAAACATATTTACAATGACGTCTCGTACATCACTTATTTTTAATTTTAGGTAAAATATCACATTATTTACATCTGTCAGATCTGTACAGTTCATGTTTGACTTCCTGTTGGTCTTTTTTCTGAGCTGAATTCGCTCTTGAACGGGAGAATACATATTGTTGATGAGATTTAGTAGAATGCCACCAGGCAATTGATGACAATATTAAATAATAAGATTGTAGTCTGTTTTTATTTTTAAATGGTAGAATAACATCTTGGATAATGTGGAAGGTTTCAAGTAGAGTAGATGGAAGAGGACTAAGAACATTGTCATACATAGAATATGTTATTTTTAATATTCTTATAAGTTACCCAACCTGTACGTATTTCTAACTGGGACCCACTTGCAAGGTAATGTGCTGGTTTTTATAAAAACATCACCATATCGCTATGATCCGGGAGATGCAATATAAGTCTTCTTCATAAGCATATGATTGTACGTCCGGTATATGCATACAAGTACATATATTGATTGTTTTTTACGGCTTATCAACCTTTTACAAGTTATTTAAAGCCGGAAAATATTTTTAGATTGTAAGATTTTTTTGAGGCGGAACTAATAATGGTTTACTGATACAAGTCCTACTAATTAATCATTAGCTGGGAGTCGGGAGAATATGTGGACTCGTACATTTCGTTAGGGTGTTTGAGCGTAAATAAATATAACAAAAGAAACTGGAGCACTTTCCAATTCTAGGCCGTTATCCATTAAACCATTCGCATATCCAAGCTTACAGAATTTGGCATTCTCAAAAGGTCACCCATAATGGCACTAACCAGGTTCGGCGTTGCTTAACTTCGGTGATCGTACGAGAACCGGTGTTTTAACGAGATATGGCTGTAAGCTGTTTTATGTTTGTATTCTAGTATCAGTTTGTTGACGGCTGCTCTCAATAATAATAATAATAATGATGATGATAAAACTGTTTTTTAATCCACAGGGTAAAAGAAAGATAGGTGTATAGTTTGTGTGGTAGTACTTTTGCAGCGAAGCGGTTAACCTTGCTTTACTCAGGTGAATTAGGATGCGAAACTGTACTGGTCCACGGCCTGCATCCAACTCTCACACCTGGCTCCAAGGAATCGCATGGGCACTGAGACGACCACATCCTGGTCAACTGCATCGACCGGGTGGCTAAACTTTATGAGGACAGTCGGAAGGGTTTCCCGACCCAACCGGTGAAAGGAAGGTCTCTCCCCAAACCACCTGTGCCAAGCGGCCATCAGTCAGTCGCTAGCCTTGGCGTAGGAACTGCGCCTCAGAGGTCAACGGCTTTACCTGTGGGCGGAGGAACTTCTGAGAGGAGGGACTGTGTAACTTCATCGTCCCCAGTGCAAAAGGAACCGGCAAGCCATTGCACTATTTTGCCTTGAATGTCACCATGAACAATATACAGCGGCGAAAAATGCACTAACTGAATCAATCATGATGAGGATTATATAAGAGCGGAAAATATAAGGTAAGTACAATGGCTGAATGACGTCATATTTCTGTTAACCAATCGTCATAGAGAAAATTCCTTTTATTGGTCTTTTTCTTTAATGCTCTGACTTCTGTCTCGATTTTTTAAAATCATTTCACCCTGAGTAAGGCAATACAGCCAGCAAGAGAATAATAATAATAATAATAATAATAATAATAATGATAATAATAATAATTAGGAAGAGAGAAAATATCGATTGACATTACATAAAAACGTTTGAAGATCAAAGTAGACTGGGAAACTAGAAGTCAAAATAGAGTTCCACAAGCGAGAATTGTGATTGAAGAAACTGTTAACATAGAAGGTTACCAAATGGAAAATTACCTAATTTACCACCAATCAAGAAATGAGTTTAGATTCATAAAGTCTACGTACCATAGAGGAAAGTGATATTTATTCTGTTTAATACAGAAATGTGGCACATGGACAAAGGGGGGATTGGGGAAAGGATGGTCTTCTTCTGTCTTAACTATAACTTAGCTAGCCGCAAACACTGACCCAATCGTAGGAAAGCTCATCAGAACAATTACGATAAAAATATTTATAGATAAGGCACAAGGAAGCTATGTTGGAAAATGACTGAAGCCTAGATGCCAGGTCGAGACCTATATCATTGCAAATTATTCTTCGTATTTCATCAAGAATTTCTAAATATATAGCAGAAGCACCAGACTAGATATGACAGATAATAGATAATAACTAAGCTTAACTTACTTTTATGATCCGGTTCCTTGTACCACGGTGATAATCCAAGGTAGAACCAATAAAGAACTCGAATACGGATATGGAATAACACAGATATATTACAAACAGGAATATATACAGGGAGGTAGAAAAGTGTTAGTATGAACAATCAGGCTTAGTAGTAATTGTCTGAACGCGACTCTGTTTCGGACTGCCTCTGACTCGACTGACTGACTCCTGACGGACTTCACTCCAGACTTCACTCCAGACTTCAGACGGAACGGTATTTAGTCACCCCCCCACGAGGGCATCATGTGGCACAAGGCCGGTTTAACGTGGGATCTCCAAGCCCGTGGGCTCGGCCAAAAATATGCCCTTTGAAACCGTATAAACGGGTTCAGGGTCGGTTTACCTCCCCGAAAGAAACTCCGCCCTTCGGCGTAGCCTCGTTCGGGTTCCACCCCGCCCGAAGGCAGAGAGTTCAACCGATCAGCCGGTCAGCCGGTCGCCCGACTTCGGACTGAACTCCCTGCTTCCTCTTGAGGCGCAGAATTTATTACGTATGGAATAGTCCATTATGTTATTATGGGTAAGGTACCATAACACTTACTAATGCCTACTATCCTATTTTGTGAATAGTGGGAATTGATGGTCTAAAACCTATAATTAGTACGATATTTTACAAATGTTTTATTAATAAAGGATTTTAGTAACATATAATACAGGACTTTACGCTGTATTAATGTTTTTAATTCCTCTCGTACAATCGTCTTCAGACGGAAAATTCGCCAGTGGATAAATTGAGACAGAATAAGTGTAATTGGTTAAAAACTCACAAAACGTGAAAATGAGGGAGCAATTGAGGAAACCTCGGATCGCAAAGCGGAGTATGCTATCTGGAAAACTTTAGAAAACGATTCGTGTATCATCATCATCATGTGTCCCATGAACAAGTGCGGTCGTAGGTTCGCTGTGCAGCTGAGTCACTGGCTATTTCCCTTCAAGTATAGAAGTTGAAAACCGAAGAAGTATTTATTCATGCGTTGCTTGTCTTGGGCAAGTAGATCTGGCGGTGCTCATCCATCTCCAGGTCCAACCACAACTTGAAGCTTGCTTCGGTCTCAGATACCTGCCGATTGATTCCATCAGTGAAACCCTCCGTCCTAGCCGTTGACTTCAGTCTAAGAAGCCCTTCAGTCTAAGATGACATGACCTCAATGGCTGCATAGATAGCCATGCAAGCCGGTCCACTCGCATTTTGCTAGATGGCTATTGACACGAAGAGATGTCTTGTTTTAATACTGCTGAGTGCCTAGCAACAATCCTGGCGAGAAAAAGCCTGCTGGTTGACCCAACTATTCAGCGGGTAGAATTAGGTTGTAGAGTACAGAAAGTGAGGATCTGCCTTTATTAAGAATGACGTTTAAGATTTTCCAAAACTCGCAAGATCCAAGGTTGTTTGATTTGGACTGCCTGCGCATAGCTGCTCTTTGTATTTTCCAGTATTCACTTGCAGTGATTGCGAGCGGTTCTGAATTAGGTAAGAGATATGCTACACCGAATGTGACTTTCTGACACTCCATTAGTGAGGTTAAGTAATTTATTCTTTAATCCACTGTGTGCGTTGGAAATGCTGTGTAAAACTAAGCAATGTTAATACTTTAATTTATTCTTAACTTCCACGTATGATTAGCATTTAGGATGATTCATGCGTCATTACAACTGGTTTCCCCAAATCGGAAATTACTTTTGACTCAACCTAACATTTAAATGGTTTAAATGGTGTTAAATGTTTTTTTTTTGTTTTTTTTTCTTTGACCAGCAGAGCAAAAGTATGAAAACAATAAAAAAAAATAATGCATGTCATAAATATCATCAGTTGGGGTTGAAAAATATTTTCTATATTGTCTAATAAAAGTAAAAACAAAATCGTTCTTTATTGAAAACTTCTTACCCAGATGCACTAATCAAACTGCTCTTAAAGCAAATTCTACTAAGATGCTACTTAAGATGAAGTAAATTTAATCGTTAAGAACACTTAGTGCTGGATATATATATATATATATATATATATATATATATATATATATATATATATATATATACGTCAATATATCGTACATGTTAAAAAGTCTTCAAATTCAAGTAGGAAAACCAAATTTGCAGACCGATTCAATATCTTAAAAGATAAGAAGGCTGATCGGAACACAACCGCTGTTTCGATGAAGGCATTTAAGTTCTTGCTTTGCCTCTGACTGATTCGCTGAAGAAAGCACATGACGAGACTTTGGCGGTCGAAACTGTGGTTCCGGTCAGGCGTCAGCGTTCCTATCTTTATAAGATATATATATATATATATATATATATATATATATATAGAAATATAGTCTTAAGGTGTGCTATATTTATGGAATAAAGTGCTCAATATCAGAGATAGAGCGTGTGTAAATATAAAAGTGAACATAGAAGTCAACACTTAGAGGCGACAGTCTGTTTCATGCTATATGCAATCGTCAAGCCATATATATATATATATATGTGTGTGTGTGTGTGTGTGTGCAAGTTTCGTTGAAAACGACTGACAACGCGTGGTGGTTGAGTTTTTTACATAATTTCTCATGTGTTCGTATTTTTTTTTTCTTTTCTGTATATAAATTATATAAAAATTGTCCGAATATTTTCCAAGCGCTTTTGCCTATACTTTTAGTCATTATCAAGGATTTATTTTATTTTACATTGTATTATGTATGCATCTAGAGTTATAAAAATGCTTTATTTTCCAAACACGGTCGACGCATTGTGGCGGTGTTCATAGTTGATATTATTGAGCGTTGGCTTTTTTTTATTCATTAATAATGCTTCCATTAATTTTAACCTTTTTGTACATGCGGTGGATGCTATTATATTTGTATTATCAACGAGTATATTACGGATAGAGTTTGGTAGATCTTTATGTGTATTTAACCTAAATAAGCTATAGTCAGAGACCTAATTAAGCTATAGTCAGAGAGATGTAACGTGAATCTTCTTATTTACAAATTTGATTGGTCAGGAACACAGCGCCTTAAGGGACATGTGGATTCCTAAATAATATTGGTTCTCTGTGATGTAGATCTTGCAGGTGAATTGTTATTTTTTGACATTACAGAGAACCAATATTGATCACAAAATTTCAAAAAGTGTTGATATACGAAACTCCGGAGCTGAGATGCTGAATATAACATCAATCATCTAAGTGGCACATTTTATTTGTATTAATCCTATTAATGGTCTCTCTCTCTCTCTCTCTCTCTCTCTCTCTCACTCTCTCTCTCCTCTCTCCCTCTCTCTCTCTCTCTCTCTCTCTATATATATATATATATATATATATATATTACTGAAATTCACTACACAGGTTTCAACCGTTACGTCTCCTCAGTGGGTAGCGTGGTAGCTTGAATTTTGGTGTCCTTAATTATATTTTGCTCTATAACCCAAATTTTTTTCGGATTTTCTATTCTTTCTTAAACGCCTCTTTTTACAATATATTATTTTATATTGTATTCTAAAAATATATATATATATATATATATATATATATATATATATATATATATATATATATATATATGTAACGCTTTCATAGATTACTGATTACTTTTTCTATTTTTTTCAGAGAAGAATTTTTCCTATTATCTATTTATATACCTCATGCTATCTATATTTTACTTCTATCTATCTATCTATCTATCTATATATCTATCTATATACCTCAGTCTTCTTATATCTGTCTTTTGAATTCAGTTTCTTCATTATCTATTTCTATGCATCTGTCATATATATATATATATATATATATATATATATATATATGTAAGCAAAATATGGATATAGATCCGACAGTACATCGCCTTTGTCATGTTGAATTGATAATGTTAATTATATTTTATGAATATGTCCTGAAGATGGTTTATTTGACCGAAACGTCCGACGACGACATATTATCATTAAAACAGCATAATTGTATATAAGGATTTTTTGTTTGTTTTTTCCGTATATTTTTTTTCATATATATATATATATATATATATATATATATATATATATATATATATATATATATAGTGGTTGCCAACTCGTGTCCGAGTACGGCCATTACTACATATTGAGAATATCTATTGATGTGCCGAACGAATGTGGCTGTTTAGCCCAGCAAGGGACCTACATACTCTGGCACAAGCAGGGCATTTAGGAGGTGTCACAGCAGGTTTTACAATGTCATGCAATTTAAAATGTCGCATAAAACTGCTTCTGGACCCGCATATCTTACCGCAAATATCACATTTCAGTTGCTGGACGTCTATGGCTATCGACAAACACACTATACCACAATTTGTACACGTCAGATCAAGCTGCCTGCGAGTGTTTTCAGGAAGTTCAACGGGAGACGCCTTTACGCACATCTCTTTTAAGCCTTGCGTGCCTCTTTTTTTCCTCCACAATATGACACCTTCCACTCCGAGCAGCCTCTTTCCAATTATTGCAATCAGATGCACATTTTTCTCAGTGCTCACAAGGAATGTTGCATTTCTTCAGCGCATCATTGATGCAGTCCTTAAAGCGAATCTTAGGCTTGACGACATTTCTCTTCCCTGTTCGCAGCTCACCATAAAACAATTGGTTTGAAATACGGCTGTCATCCATTTTGACGAGTTGACCTGCCCACAGAAATTGATATTTTAGTATCAAGGACTCAATACTATCACAACCGATATATATATATATATATATATATATATATATATATATATATATATATATATATATATATATATATATATATTCGTTTTTTTGCTTTGAGGAAGTCCACATTGGACGAAACGCGTCAATAACTACAGTTTTCCTATTGTCATTTATATTTATAAACATTGTTTATTTTCTACAGGTTAACTCGAAAAATTTTCATATATATATATATATATATATAGAGAGAGAGAGAGAGAGAGAGAGAGAGAGAGAGAGATACATACATACATGCATACATTGATAGGAACGAACGCAGATACTCCAAACATATGATAGATAGATAGATAGATAGATAGATAGATAGATAGATAGATAGATACCGGTATTATATAAACGTTTGATATACAATTTGATAGCTATTGGTGTGGTGAGTGAACTTTTCTCTGATAGACAGAAAGAAGAAACATGTTGAGAAACGAAGAAAGATTCTTTTTCATTCAAACAAGGAAACCGTTTCATCTGACCAATTCTAATACCAATCATACTTTAGTACTTTAGTCATTTGACTAGTTTATTTACATTGTTGTTATTACGCGATGTATGCTATCGAAATTTTTCTTGAATACAGTATCCACATCTTTTATTTCTATCAATCCATGTTGCCGAATATATTACAATCTATTTATTATCTGTCTATCCCAAACTATAATATCTATGTATTTTCTGGACGATAATTCTAGAGGTCGCCATCACTTTTTTAATATGCATTTATTTAGAGATTTAAGATAACATTCATTTTTAGGTATACTTACCTTTTCTCTTTTTGGAGGGGGGTAAGGGGAGTTTTTTTTTCCAATACTGAGCAAGAGAATGCGTCTTTCACGACTCAAGAATGTTTGCTATATAATGATGTCATTTTAATATATTTTCTGTTTATATGTTTTTTATAGGTACAAATATTTAAGTAAATGCTCTGTTTATAATAAACTGTATTAACTACATTTACCGGCCTGAATGTCCGAGAAATTGCATTTCATAGAAAATATGTGTCCTCCGACAGGAATCGAACTTGTATCCTACACAGAACCGTCATCTAGCCTGACGTGCTATACCACTTAGCTCCAGAGGAAGCGTCTGGTTAGCAAAGTCAAATTACTATTTTTAAACAACAAATTTCCCATATTTTCTATGAAATTTCTTGGACATTCAGCTGGTAAATGTAATAAATACTTTTTAGTATAAACAGGGCATTAAACTTAAATATTTGTATATATAAAAATAACGTATAAACAGAAAATATATTAAAATAATTTTCGGACTTAGTTCATTCCATAATAATCATATATAATTATGTTATATAATGATTCATCACTTAAAATACTTTTAAATATATTACTTACAAACTTAAACATCTCTTACATGTATAGAATGAATTTAGTCCTTATCCGCCGACTACATATTTTTAGGTACTATTTTCAGTTTAGAATAGTAAGACCTGCTTACTCTGCTTGCAGACTAGTGAACAAATAATTCCAGTCCTGACTGGGTAACCTACTTTTGTAGTCTTTCGACATGCTAGTGTCAGTAAATTTCTATAAAGATCTTTAAAAAGCTAAGTGAATTACAATAAATCAAGAATACGGACAACAATTGTAAATATTCAAAAAACATCAATAACAAATAATGAATTGCTTTCTCATCTGCACTTCTGCGTTGCACGGTTTCAGTTATTCGCGATCAACCCCAGGTATAAATAATTTAAAGGTTTTGTTTAATAACGATCCCAAAGCACAATAATATTGATGCTGGTAATTTGAAGATATCAAAGAGAAAACGTAAAGTGCTTTTATTTAAATTCAAATGTGAAAGTTCTTGCTTTAATAACACTGTGCGCCAAAATTTTAACCTTTTTGCGGATTTCGTCAATAAGCGTTATTTCCTAAATGCCCCTGTCTAGAAAGCAAAAGAATTTACTATTTTTCCCTTCAAACTTTGCTTTTATGACCTGGACAGAGGGAAAAATAGAGCCATGAAATTCGCAATGCCATGAATTTGGAAGAAACCAACTGACCATTCAAGCAATTTCTTCTTCTGTGGCTTAGATATGGCACAAGGCCGAAAGTATGGGGCACCCAGTGAGGATTGAACTCACTTGTAAATTGTAACTGTTCTAGCAAGATAAGCTTTGCTAACCATTACACGACGCCAAAGGCCCTTCCAAACATGTAGCTGGCAAGAATGCGCCTGCTATCATATATCTAGACCCTGTGTCATCCATTTCTCCAGTGCCACACTTCCCTGATCTCCCCGTGTGAACATCTCTTCAGAAAAAATACAGCAATTCAGAAGAGGATGAAGTCCTTAATCCAAATTACAGAGGTGCAGCTGAGTTGAGAAACACCTACTACCCCAACCAAAGATATACCTCAACGACGTTATCAAAGATCTTAGTCAAAACTCAAGCATTGGGATTTGTTAGATGGAAGTGACACCTCGCCATCAACAGTTTATCCAGGGGGGCATCAAAGCCGTACTGCTTCATAACGGGAACATGTATCCATCTCTTCCCTTGACTTACTGAGTGCAGCTCAAAGAGGAATACAGCCGTGTCAAGAACATGCTAGATGCCTTGAAATATGAAGAGTAAGGTTGGGAGATTATCGGAGAATTCAAAATAGTGACCTTCCTGATGGGATTTTCTAAGAACATTAGGAGTAGCAATGCGAGTACCTCCACCTAGATATACTGGACTTTGAACTCCGCTACCAAGGATTGTATAAAGAAAACATGATGGATGACTATATTTGGGAGCTGATTAGTGAACGTAATATAAAGTGTAAGCGTAAATCGGGGAAAAAAAACTACTCACTTTTTAATTTTGTGTGGTCTCTCTTGTGTAATCCTAGAATAAGTAAATGCGACTTATGAAACATATGTCGTTTTGTTCCTACTTTGCGTGAACAAGAATGTTCACATTCGCCAGTTTTCCCAATGGGAATAGGTACATTTCAGAAATATATTTTGGTCACAAAAGCAAAATTTGAAGGAAATATTAGCCATTTTTCATATTTTCTAGTCGTAAGCACATAGGAAACAGCAGTTTCTACCAAAGGAGAAAAATCGTGTTACATAGTGAATGACTGAATAAAATTGTCTAGTGAGGTTCCTAAAATCTACGATAAGAATGGATCTTCTGTCCGCTACGTAACTATCGTTGTAGTATCTTATTTTATAGACGAATATTTTATATACAAAACGATCTCCTTATTCACTTATTTCGTTTCACTTAACCGCGGTAAGACGCGGAAATAAAGTTGACTTCATAGTAGTGCTAAAATGCAAGAATAGTGTTGCCGACAATTTGGAGATGCCAAAGACTGACTATAAAGTTCTTCTTTAAAGCAAAAAGTTGAAATTTCTACACTTAATAACGATAGAAAAAAATCTCATGTTGATGTTTCTAAGATCTACAATGAGAATGCATTTCCAATCCATAACATGACAATTATTACAATTTATTTTTCTAGTTTATTAGTAGATAATTTTGTTAATATCTCCAGTTTAACTGACGAATAGAGGTATGAAGAGGATAGAAAATTTAATAGAGGTTTAAAGAGGATAAAAAATTTAATAGGGGTTTAAAGAGGATAGAAAATTTAATAGGGGTTTAAAGAGGATAGAAAATTTAATAGAGGTGAAAATGAAGAGGATAGAAAATTTAATAGGGGTTTTAAAGAGGAGGATAGAAAATTTAATAGAAAAAGTTAAAAAAGAGGATAGAAAATTTAATAGGGGTTAAAAGAGGATAGAAAATTTAATAGAGGTATGAAAAAGGATAGAAAATTTAATAGAGGTTTAAAGAGGATAGAAAATTTAATAGAGGTATGAAAAGGATAGAAAAAAATTTAATAGGAGTTTAAAAGGATAGAAAATTTAATAGAGGTATGAAAAGGATAGAAAATTTAATAGGGGTTTAGAAAATTTAAAAAAGGATAGAAAAAATTTAATAGAGGTATGAAAAGGATAGAAAATTTAATAGGGGTTTAAAAAGGATAGAAAATTTAATAGAGGTATGAAGAGGATAGAAAATTTAATAGGGGTTTAAAGGGGATAGAAAATTTAATAGGGGTTTAAAGAGGATAGAAAATTTAATAGAGGTATGAAAAGGATAGAAAATTTAATAGGGGGTTAAAGAGGATAGAAAATTTAATAGAGGTATGAAAAGGATAGAAAATTTAATAGGGGTTTAAAAAGGATAGAAAATTTAATAGGGGTTTAAAAAGGATAGAAAATTTAATAGAGGTATGAAAAGGATAGAAAATTTAATAGGGGTTTAAAGAAGATAGAAAATTTAATAGAGGTTTAAAGAGGATAAAAAATTTAATAGGGGTTTAAAGAGGATAGAAAATTTAATAGAGGTATGAAGAGGATAGAAAATTTAATAGGGGTTTAAAGAGGATAGAAAATTTAATAGAGGTATGAAGAGGATAGAAAAATGAATAGGGGTTTAAAGAGGATAGAAAATTTAATAGAGGTATGAAGAGGATAGAAAATTTAATAGAGGTTTAAAGAGGATAGAATATTTAATAGGGGTTTAAAGAGGATAGAAAATTTAATACAGGTATGAAGAGGATAGAAAATTTAATAGAGATATGAAGAGGATAGAAAATTTAATAGGGGTTTAAAGAGGATAGAAAATTTAATAAGGGTTTAAAGAGGATAGAAAATTTAATAGAGGTATGAAGAGAATAAAAAATTTAATAGGTGTTTAAAGAGGATAGAAAATTTAATAGAGGTATGAAAAGGATAGAAAATTTAATAGGGTTTTAAAGAGGATAGAAAATTTAATAGAGTTTTAAAGGGGACAGACAATTTAATAGAGGTTTAAAGATGATAGAAAATTTAATAGAGGTATGAAGAGGGTAGAAATTTTAATAGGGTTTAAAGAGGATAGAAAATTTAATAGAGGTATGAAGAGGAAGAAACAGCATGTATATCATTCGCTGTTTCAAGTATCTTTTGTTGGTGGGGTTGGGGGGCGTAATCTTGGAAAATACTTTCTGTCGATGCGTTACAAAAAGCAAGAATTTTTAAAGAAATTCTCCAGCACTTTCTGAAGCTGGGAAGCGAGAACAAAATTAGATAGTACGATGTAGAAATCACAGTGAAAGATAACGGACTCAGATTAAAATAAGACTATTTAAAAAAAAAAATATTCTTCAATCCCCCCCCACCACCACCACCACAATAATTATTCATCGCCTCTGGCACTGAACTAACCAAGCACCTGCATAAATAGTGGTTCCGAGGCTCTCACAAGTGAGTAGTTCAAGTGAGAAACAACGGCTACAACGAGTTTCTATGAGCTGTAGACTAAATCTGCACATGGGATTGAACTCCTGCCCTTATATTCATGACGATAATGACACAGTATCGCTGAACAGAGAGTTTCCAAGAGTGAAGTAAATAACCATGACAGAGAGTCATCTGACTCGATGGTATCAACGGTGACATGGCCGTGACCAAAGAAAACTTTCATGTCGAAGAAATGTGGGGGAAGCTGGTCAGGTGCTATGAAGCGACCCTACGGCCACACCTGATCATGGGACTGCTGATGATAACGGCATTTGTCGTGAGTGACGTCATAGGCCATGATATGCATAAACAAATTGTCAATGACTTTAACAGGACAGATTTCAGCGAAAGGTCAGTAAAAGTGGCGAGCTTGGTGCGAGTGAACGGAGCCAGCCTTGATTTTCTTTTTTTAAGTTCTTTTTGACGCAACGGATCAGTTTCCTGTGAACTCTCCCCTGGTTAAGTTAGCCACTCTTTGTTTATCCAGTTAATGTGAGTAAATGTTGTTCCCGGTTCTCTCTTTTGTTATAATGCATGTCGAGATTCCAAATCGCCTCAGTTTTTTGGGGGGTTTTTTGTCACCTTTTTCATCTCGGCTGCTTGTTTTTCCCTCTCCATCTTTTATTTTTATTTTTATTTTTATTTCCCTCTCCGTTAGTGAGTGTGCTTCTTGATTCTGTCTAAAGGCAGAATACAGCGACCACTCTCATTATTTTTGTTTGGTAGTTGGGTCCTACTAACATCTGGTATGTTTAGTTTGAACGTTTTGTTATACTTTAGTTTCGTTTTCTGGGCTCATCCCACCCTTTCATTTCAAGAATATTTATCTTTATATTTAAAAAAAAATTTAAAAAAAAAAAACCTTTAAACTATTTGTACATATTGAAATTTTTTGTCATGGGCTTTTTTAGATTCCCTGTGAATTTGTGGTATTATGGTATATGTAGTATTGAATGGTGAAGGATAAGTTTTTGTGTTGAATGAGCAAATTGTAATGAATGAATGGGTCGTGAATCAGATTAGCCAGGTCTAAGATAGAAAGTGTAGACCAGCATTTCCCTATTTCTCATTCGGACTTGTGCCACAATTGTTTTAATTAAAACAATAAACATATATATTCTGTAACTATCATTTCTATATCATTTTTTCTTCCTTATTAGGCTTTAGTTGATTTCATTTGTTGTTAATTCCTACTCCTTCGTCCATTAATTTAAGGAACGAACAGACGTTTGAAAGCATATGAAAGAATAAAAAAAAACTGATCACGATTTACGTTCCACGCCCATTTTCTTTCTTTTCCTTCTTTTTTTTTTAAATGTATTTCACTTTTTTTTCTTTATTCCATTTCATCTGTTTGTTTACTCGCCAATGTATGCAGCGGAAAGACGCGAAAGCTATACAACATTAAAAGAGACGTTTCCTCAGATTTCTTACTTACAAGGCGAGGTTTTACTGTGGTCTGTTATGTGACTGAGTTACGTAGGCATTCCTCATCAGTGCCAGCTGTTCGGGATCAAACCCACACAAAAAAGAACTAAAAACAAAAAAGAACAGAATGCTGATTTTCTTACTAGGTAGACCTTCAGAATATTGGCATAACACAGGCTTTCTACTTGTATTTTCCACTCCAAATCTTCATCCAGCTTTGATATAATTAAAGTCATCTAGTCAGTCAGTTAAGTGCCATACGTGATACACGATTGGGCAATCATGTTTCTTTCTGACTAGGCAGTAGGTTACCGTTTCTTTCTGCGGTTGCTTATCAAGGCTATAGAATCCACTCTATGCTGCTATTCAACCCATAGCTGGGGGAGAAGAAATGAATTCATACCTTTCCAAAGGGTATTTGCGCGTAAGTAAATATAATTGTGGAAGACTGAAATTCGAACTTCGCTCTCTGATTTCTTATTCTGAGCTGACAACCATTACACAACAACGCATATTTTTACAGATGAAGAGTAAAATGAAAACAATTATTACGAAAAATTATCATAGCTTATTTCTTGCCTGGCGACATTAATTTTAACGCAAAACACCAAAACCTGTAGCAGACGTTAAAATCTTTTGCCAGATACGTATGCATGAAAAAATTCTATAAGCGGAAGTAACCTCTTTTCAGCTTTTGGGTATACGTAAAAAAATTTTTAAAAAAATACTGGAAGCATAAACTTTGTGAACCAGAAGAGACTAGTTCTCTCTTTCAGTGAGGGTAGGCATCAAGAATGGACGCTAAAGTTAGCCGTGCAACAGATACACATGGCATAGGCAGAACACCTCACTCACTCGCTAATTAAACAGTATGTTCAACTCTTTCTTCATTATTTACAGAGACACTTAAAAACATTCCTAGAATTTTTTCTATACAAAAGATGTTTCCGATAGAATAAATATTTCTATCTTGTTTTGTTTCACTTTTTTCTTGTCTGTTTTCTCAACACTTTTAGCTCCACACACGACCGTTGACCTAGCAACAACAGTTTAGTGACCCCGAAGTTAGCTGTGGGTTCCTTTACATCGTGCTAACTTTACAAACCTAAATAGTTAAGCAACCGTGACACTATCGCCCATAAATGTGTCAAACTCTAACACTTTTTAATAGAAAGTTAATTTTCATCAAAGCTAAACATAGCAAGAAGTAAATATTTCTAGTGTATATATTACAGAATCAAAATGAATATTATCAGATTACTATGGCCAAACTTCACAAAATTGAAACTCTTTTACCAAAAACAAGAATCATGCCGTACAATAATGATTACAGCTCTGCGCGAAACATTATTAAATTATATATAAATTATATATGAATTTATACCTAAATTATATATAAATTATATTGATATTGATATATATAAATTTTATTGATAGCTGTCGTTAAAAAAATATGTCACGTGATCGGAAAGTGACCACATTGTCAAAGAATCACAGACGATGAAAAATGGTTGAAGAAATCATTTTGGAATATTCGGGTGCTTCAACAACGAAACAGGTCGGTTGTTATTCAGTCACGTGCCATACGTGATACACTGTTGGGTGACAAAGTCATTTTCGTTTTATGATGGATTAGGTAAAATATTTTCCCGCGGTGATTTCATTCTGCGTTAGAATGGTTGCCAACCAAGACCATAGGATCATAGACTTTGCAAAAATGGCGAATGCGAAGTCTATCAAATAGGGTCCATACCTCGTAGCGCTGACCAAGGTGGACGGACTGCTGATAGCTAACAAAGCGGTTCCTGTTTTATGGAGCCCGATCTAATCTCTCCTGACTTGACTGATTCAAGGGTTATTATTTACGCTGTTTACATTTGGATTATTGTCCCGATATCTGTCGTTGTTATCACAACGTTTCGACCGTTGTACCCTCAGGCATCAGGTGTATATCGATCCGGGTAACCTACCGGAATTCCGAACTGAACGCTTTATTTAATCTGCAGAAGCAGAATGTTCTCATCCCACAACCCATGTCTAGGGGGATAATTCGTTTAGTTCTTATTTTTAGTACTGCTCGGTTATTGCCCTCTCCGATTTTCACTGAATTCAAGTGCATAATGCCGGGCCCATAGATTGAACTAGCAATTAATATGTCACCAGATTCCCAAACAACGCTTTAATCAACTAATCTATTATCCCGTAGTGTTTTTCTTCTATTTATAATCTATTTAATGAGAAAAATCGTATATTGTTGCAAAAGGAATATATAAAACATTATTGTTTTTTTTTGTTTTTGTTTTTGTTTTTTGGTTTTTTTTTTTTTTTTTTTTTTGTTTTATTTTGGGGGGTGCTACTACGAGTGAAGTTAAATATAAATAGAATATGCCATTTTAAAAACAGTTCTAATAATGTCATATTTGTTTTCAAAATTCTCTTTGCTTACGTTTGCATACGAAACTGTGCTGATATGAAAATCCCTCGAGAGATCTATGAGGGATTTCACTTGAAACCACAAAATATGTTCACGCCTTACCGACTGTTCGCCGTGGCCAAGTCGGTAAGGAGTACCAGGCTAAAATTCTCTATTTTTGTAGCAGCCGTTCTGTCTATGGAAAGGAATACCAAATGCGTCCAAATTAGAAGAAGATTCTTACGCGTGTATCGCTATTAATGAAGTAAACGTATGTAAATTGAATCTGAACAAAAATGCCGTTACCAAAATTGTGCAAGATCACAGGAAATGTGAAAACGTTGTAGGCGTACAGAAGTGAGCAGCTCGACCATTAAAACTAGCAACAGGGTCTATATCTGGGGATTAATTGATGAAAACCAATTAAAAACCAACTGGAAGTGTTGCGAAAGAGATAAAAACATCTTGAACAAGAACATTCACAGTCGATGGCCACGTAAGGAACCATTACAAAAAACGACACACAAAGAGGTCTGTTTGGGCACCTCGGCGTGCTGTAATGGTTAGCAAGCTTGTATCGCTAAAACAGTTACGACTGAATAGTGAGTTCGATCCTCATTGGGTGCCCTATACTTTCGGCCTTGTGCCAAATCTAAGCAACGCTTAGAAAATCAATACAAAGAGTCTGTTTAAAATCTGCATAGAACAAAGGTAGAAAGTGTACATTCTGGGACAATGTACTTTGACCAAATAAAATGAGTAATTAAGTACAGCTTGAAGAAGCAGAGACGTGTTATCGAAAAATATAAAGATGGTATAAATCCTCTCAAGCGGCCATCTTTTAGAGCCACCCTTATCAAAGAGAATTTATCTTATGTCACAAGAAAAATCTATTGAAGGAACACGTCCCATAGGCGAAGAATTTAAAGGAAACAAACCGTTGAAACAGAAATGAATAAATACACTGCATTTATTTTGGTACAAGATCATGAAGAACTCTGAAATAAAAGACATCACTTGCAGTATTCAGTAACTAGAAAACGCATGGCTGATTTAGTCCAATCTCGAATTTGTTCCGAAGGTGCTGCAAATAAACATTGAAATATCAGCTGAATGAATAACATGCTTTACTGACTGATTATTAAATACTTAAAAAGGATTATTATTATTTAAAAAAAATATATTTATGTAAGTCCGTAGCCTATTGATAAAAGAAAATGACACAACATATTTGCTTTCAATATAACCTGCTTCCTTGTCGATGCAATTGATGAGGCAGCGAATATTAATTAAATAGATCAAACAAATATGTGTTGAAACCGGAACTAAGGAAACGGAAACTCTGTTTCAGTCATTGTTCAGACACGGAAGTAACGTGTCGGCCATATTGTTAAGTGTGAATAAAAAGCAGGAGTATCACCTCTGCAGGCAGAGAAGTAAACAGAATAAATGGTGTTGTTGTTGCTACAGACCCCCTTACCAAGTTGAGACAATATGTTAAAGGATTTTCAGAGAAAAATTCAGTTTATAACTACGTGTCATGTTACAAGTGCACTGACGACCCCACCCCCATTGTTTCCCACCAAAACATTTGACTAAAATTTTGTCCTGAAAAATAACGGTCAAATAAAATGTGATTATAACTTAGTGAAATGAAAATATGTTAAAAGTTATGATCTATGATTTCCCTGGGATTAATATCCGAATGAGATATTACAGTTTATTTGTTGTTTATTACTAAATTAATATTGAAATATCGTCCTGGGTAAGACGATAAACTACATCCGCCTCCAGGGTAAGACGATAAACTACGTCCAGCAGCAAGGCCTCTGATCAGGAGGCTTTGAGGAGCGTGGAACCACCTCTTAATTGCTGGTGTTCCCAGGTCCACCCTGACCCGGGGTGGTAGTGCCTGTTAGGGTCCCAGCAATGTTGTAAAAATCAAACGTTCAGTTAAATATAAATCATGTTCAGTTATGTGCCATGCGTGATACACGCTTAGACGGTCATGTTTCGAAAGATACATGACTGACGAGGCAGATTTTTCCCCCGCCGTAGGTTGTCACTTCTTTCTGCGGTAGACCAGTTGCCATCCAAGGCTATAGAATTTGATCTCGTCCTGCTATTTACCCATAGCTGGTGAGGGGGGGGGATTCATACCTTTCCCAAGGATATTAGAACGTAAGTGAATGTAATGGATTCGAATAGAATTTGAACTCGGCTCTTCGAATTCTCAATGCGAGCCGCTAAATCATGTTACGTCTCGCTAATGTAGATTTTGTTCTCGTGAATTAAACTCTTTTTTATGATGACGCCGGATAATCGACCGAAAATGGCAAAGTAACAACTTCAGAAATTATCACATCAGATTGAACCAGATTGCTTCTAGAATAATATCAAGAAAAAAAAATAGACGAGATGTAATAATAAATTGAGAATTGTGTAAGTTTGGACAAATTTCGTTATATAACAAAGAAATGAGTGCTTGACTTCGATATAATATATATATATATATATATATATATATATATATATATATAAATTCCCAAGAGGATAGAATCCAGGTAGAACTCGATGTCCAGGACAGAGTAAGAATATGATATAAAGGCTCCAGACACTAATAGTCCATGGTTATAATTTATTGCATTGGAATCGTAATCAAGAAACAAATCATTAGACCTACAAATTTAAAAAGAAATCGGAAATCAGATTTCTTTTTGAATTTGTAGGTCTGATGATTTGGATCATGATTACGATTCCAATGTAATAAATTATAACCATGGAATATTACTGTTTGAGCCTTTTTTTTATATATATATATATATATATATATATATATATAGAGAGAGAGAGAGAGAGAGAGGAGGAGAGAGAGTATCTATATCCCTATATGACAGTGAATGTTTGACGACGTTCACAAAGTGAAAGAGAAGTGATTCTACAGACGCATGATGGGAATGCCTTCAATGGAACATATGAGCGACGAGGAAGTTTTACAGAAAGTAGGAACTAAATGGACACATACTTAAAATCATAAAGGAATCATTCAAATGAGGAAAGAAGGCCCTGAGAATTTAATACTCACAGGGTATACTGAAGGCAACATGAGCAGATAGAAATATGACGAGTTTTTTTGTAAATGGGGGTTTGCAAAACACAAATTAACACGATGGGTAAAAGATCAAACGTAGTTTAGGTTGATTGATTGATTTGTTTTTACGGCTTATCAACCTTTTGCAGCTTATTTAAAACCAGAAAATTGCTTTTTAGATTGTAAGAATTTTTTTTAAAATAATAATGATTTACCGGGAAACGTCCTACTTATTAATTCATAGCTAGGGAAAAAGCATAGGTGCATTAACACCTTTTCCAATGTTATTTCCCATACGGGAATATAACGAACCCAACTGGAATTGAAACTCGACTCCTCGATTTACAATTCCGCTTCGTTACCCATTACAGTACCCGTATATGCAAGCTTACATCACATGGAATTCCCAAGCCGTCACTCATCTAGGTACTGACCAAGCACGACGTTGCTTAACTTCGATAATCTTACGAAAATCTGTGTTTCAACGTGATATAGCCGTAAGCCCAACGTTGTTTAGAGCTACAACGGAAAGGAAGTTGTGGAGATCCGTATCCTCGCCAAATGCTGAAGTAACGTAAAAGAATCACCGTAATATAAATTAAGCAAGGGAAATCGCTAAAGACAAGAAGATTATTTTGTTAATCACTTCTTTTTATAACGTTATTTTTAATGGATACCCTTATTTAAAATAGACGCCCTATTTTTTGTTTAAAACAGTGTGTACTGAACTATTACGTAATAGCAGTCCTTCTCTATGACAGTGAATGCTAAGGATGAAGAAGAGACTTGAAGCAATAGAATTGTGGTTCTACAGAAGATTGCCGAGGATAACATGAACCGAAGATGTGATCAACGGCAAAGTTCTAGAGAAAATGGAAACAAAATGGAAACAGTTGAAGTTTCTGGGGCACATAATGAGGATAGAGGGCTTGGAAAACTTGATACTCACAAGACGGGTTGAAGGCAAGAGAGCAAGAGAAAAGCAACGCACAACCTACCTGGCGAACTTGAACGAATGCATGGTGAAGCGGGTTTTGGGAAAGATGGAAAAAAAGACAAAAGTTATTAAGAGCTACAAAGGACAGTATAATATGGAGAGCAATGGCTGCCACAGAACAAGAAGATTATTATAGTGGTAAGAACAACAACTTTTGTCATTTGAGACAAAAAAACTTTCGCTTGTGGATTTTATGTAGTGAAGTCATAAAATTTTAACAGCTAAAACATCGATGAAAAGGATCCTATTATTAATGTTGAGTTGGTCAGTAAAGTGCAGAACAGGGTTATTCCCATATGTTTTTTTAAGTCGTTTTTATTTTGTCTACGACACAGATAAACTTATCACAGCTAATAACGAGGAAATCGGATCTATCAAAAACCACAAAACTGTGAGTGACTATTACTCTGATCATCTATACAGAGACATAAAAAAACGTCCCATAATTTCACAAATCTTTACCCGTGTGTATCACTTATTCAAAATGCTAAATTAACAGATCTTATAATACTTATCGAGTACATTTAGTACTGAGAAAGCCATAAAATGACTTCTTCTGGTAATGGTATTATAAGAAAACATCAGTATTCATTGACTGAGCAACTAGTGCTATTTCTGGTTGAAATTTATAAAATCCCACATAATATACATACATATATATATATATATATATATATATATATATATATATATATATATATAAAAATATATATATATATATATATATATATATATATATATATATATATAGTACTATATATATATATATAATACTGTATATATATATATATATATATATATATATATATATATATATTAAAAAATTAATTGATTTAAAATATGTTTTTTTCGCTACACACAGTTCCAATCATGTTTCAAAAATAGAAGCTAAAAACCCCGAATTTAATTTTGCAATTAAATTAAAAGCATTAGTTCCATTTATGATTATATATAAATATATATGTTTATATATAATACTATGTAAACAAATATATGGATATAGATCCGACAGTATGAAGAAAAATATACTGAAAAAACAAACAAAAATCCTAATATGCGATTATGCTGTTTCAATGTTTAATGTCAACGTCGGACGTTTCGGTCTAATAGACCATCTTCAGAAAATATTCATAAAACATAATTAACATAGACCATATTCAATTCAACATGAAAAAGACGATGGACATAAAAGCAATACCAATGCAAACAGATAACTGAAAGATCAGCGTTCCGTTTAAATATGATCACGTCGTCACTCTGTGGGCGATGTTATGAAAACGTATTCCTAAAATTTGAGTATTTTGAATGAAAAACGAAAATAAATTTTATTTTGATCTAAAACTTATATGTACGTTTGTCGAGCATTAATCTTGCTAGAAAGGGGAAATATTAAAGAAGCCAGATCTAGTATACTATACATATAGATATATATATATATATATATATATATATATATATATATATATATATATACTGTACCATTCATAGCACACTATATATATATATATATGTGTGTGTGTGTGTGTGTGTGTGTGTGTGTGTGTGTGTGTGTGTGTGTGTTTGCTATATTTATGGGTTAATGTGCTCATTATCAGGGATTTCGCCCTAGCATGGAGTATTGCTGCCATATATGGTCTGAAGCCCCTTCTGTTTGCCTCGGGGTTCGTGATAGGCTCCAGAGGCGGATATGCAATATTATTGGCCCTAGTCTGGCATCTCGTCAACAGTCACTTTCTCACAGACGCGCCGTCGCCTCTCTCTGTCTTTTTTTACAAATACTTTCATTGTAATTACTCCGAGGAGCTGCATTCGCTGGTTCCCAGACTTCATGAGTTCAAGCGCCCTACGAGGCTGGCATCCCGCTCTCACCCCTTCACTGTCGAAACTCCTAAATGTAGCCGTTTCTTCTACTCGAATAGCTTCAGGTCTCGCACCTCTCTCCTGTGGAACTCCCTTCCCTATTCCAGTTTCCCTGAGAGCTATAGTCTCCAGCTATTCAAATGTAATGTCAATCGACATCTCCAGTTGCCTTGATCTATCCACTACCCTTCTCCTCATCCTTTCTTCTATTACTCCTATATGATCTTGTTTCAAATTTTCTGTAACCCCTTGCGTCCTAATGGCTTCTCGCCTTGCTTGGGGTGAAACGCTTAAAAAAACAAAAAAAATGTACTTTGGAATCAACACCCAGAGTCTCTTTGATACTAAACGCAATTACCATGCGTTTTTTAGTTCTGGGTCTGACGATTGCGTTTAGTATGAAACAGGCGGTCGTGTGCATCGTTAAAAACGACTGACAAGATACTGCGGTTATTTAATTTTTCTTGTGTTCTCATAATTTTCTTCTTTTCAGGACCTGAAGCACAAGACAAAATAATTTCAAAACTTAACCGCAGTACCTTGACAGTCGTTTTGAATGAAACTTTTATAAAAGAAGGCTTGCTGCCCTAATACATATATATATATATATATATATATATATATATATATATAATGGACTCTCCCGTCGGTTTCGACGTGTGAGGATCTGACAGCTTATTGATTCTGTTATGAAAGTTTGTGCGATAATCTTAAGTGGCATTTAAGAGCCGATAGTGATTTACAAAGGAGGCCACATATGGAGCAAGTGTGAGAGGCTTGTGAGATGAGATCACTGTTAGATTGGCTGACCTTTTTAGATCTTGCTCTCACTTCTTGAAGATGATTCAGATGTATGATTGAAAATTGCTGAGTCCACTAAAAAACACGTTGATCTCCATTTACCCATGCCAAGGCTAAGCGCTCCAAGGGTGTTATGTGGTATATTGACTGGCTGACAAATTGCTCTTCAGCTTGTCTTTGTATCTTAGGCCATGGGCGTCTACATTCCTGTAGCCCTGATCTAACTGGCTGTACATTGAATATATATATATATATATATATATATATATATATATATATATATATATATATATATGCGTTACCACTCTCAGTGGTTCCCACAAAGGAGACGCAGTTTCGGTCTATGCTGAGAACACATTATCATTTCTAACATTCATCGTATGCGCTGACCGATAGACGCAACATACACACTGTTTATTGAATAAAAATGGCGCGTCTACTTCAAATACGAAGTGTTCACGATAATAACGTTGGAAGCAATAAAAATGTTGGCTTAAAAATAAATACATCCACGTCATTGAAGCGATCTAAAGTTTGACTAACCGCTCAATTTTAGAGATCCTGTGTAATGGCAGTATTCTTTGATAAACTGCAGTATAGCCATCACTGACAAGGCACCTCACAGTTTCCTTCTTAATATAACACTGTACCTGACAAAGCTAATTTTTTTTAAATATCCATAGCGATAGACAGAGGGAGAAAGACAGGGAATCATTTTTTTTTCAAGTGGTAAACGAATAAGGTTGATAATCACTTTGTGTGATAGGTGAAAAGATGAAGACATAGATTAACTGAGTGTGATAGAGAAAGAGAAAGAGAGAGAGTAAGACAGGGTGGATTGTGTTTGATAGAGAGAACGATAAAGACAGAGAGTGATTGTGTATAAAAAGTGAAGAGATAAAGACATGGATTAATTGATGTGATAGAAAGAGACAAAGAGAGAGAGAGAAAGACATAAGGATTGGGTGTGATAGAGAGAGACAAAGAGAGAGAGAGAAAAACAATGATTGGGTGTGATGGAGAGAGAGAGAGAGAGAGGTAAAGACAGAGAGTGATTGTGTATGAAAGGGGAAGAGATAAAGACATAGATTAATTGAGTGTAATAGAGAGAGAGAGACAAAGAGAGAAAGACATAATGATAGGGTGTGATAGAGAGAGAGAGACAAAGAGAGAAAGAGATAATGATAGGGTGTGATAGAGAGAGAGACAAAGAGAGAGATAAAGACATAATGATAAGGAGAGAGAGAGGTAAAGGCAGAGAGTGATTGTGTATGAAAGGTGAAGAGATAAAGACATTGATTGAGTGAGAAAGAGAGAGAGAGACAAAGAGAGAAAGACATAATGATTGGGTGTGATAGAGAGAGAGACAAAGAGAGAGATAAAGATATAAAGATTGGGTGTGATAGGGAGAGAGAGAGGTAAAGACAGGTAGTGATTGTGTATGAAAGGCGAAGAGATAAAGACATTGATTGAGTGAGAAAGAAAGAGAATGAGAGAGTGATTGTGTGTGATAGAGATATTTAAATAAAGATTAAAAATGTGTGTGCGTTAGAGAGAGAGAAAAAATAGAAGTACAAAGGCAGGCAATAATTGGGTGATAGGAAGAGAGAAAAAGAAATAGAATAATTGTCTTTGATAAAAATAGAGAGACACAGACAGAGGCAAAAAGACAACGGGAATGTGACTGGAGGCTGGCATTTCTGGGTTTTTTTTTTTTTTTTTTTTTTCCTGAGTCTTTTTTTTTTTAATTTAAATAATTCTATTTAGAAAACTTTCACCGAATTTACAATTAAATGTCGTCTAGTCTTAACGACTTGATAGCCAGGCATCCAAGATGGAGTATATCAATTTACTGATAAAGTGGTTCAAATGTCTAATAGAAAATACATTTGCCTGGCGGGTGAAACAACTGTGTATGCTCTACTAGCACCGTAGGGCGCCGTCTTCAATGTCTTAAAAAAAAAAAAGATTTTGAATGCTGATTTTCAAAGTAGAGATGCAGTAAACCTTTGAAAATTGGCGCAACACACTCTTAAATGTAATAGTGACGTGTCACGTTCAAATTCTAGCCGATTCCGTTGTGTTTGCTTTCACACAAATGCCCTTAGAAAGATACGGATTAATCTCTTCTCAACAGACTGGACTCTCTAAACTTAAACAGCAACCAACCTAAGAGAAGAAAAAATACGAATTCAAAATCTGCTTCAAGGATGCTCTTGCTTTAGAGAAATCTACTCTTGCTACTGCTACAATAATTTACCCCTACGACCAGTGAGGTTCAGAGGTTTAGTGTTACTTGGTGATACCCGGGGCCAACACCCTATTGAGTTGTATACTCCTAAGACTCAAGTACTGAGAAATGTGAGAAAGGAAGGCATTTTAAATATGTAAAAACAGGTGAAACATTAAACAAACACTTTATTGAAATTAAATATAAACTAAATTTTTATTGCACTTATTCATTGGATGTCCTCCCGATATAGATGCTTAGGAGGTCGTTCTCTCTGCACCCCCAACTCATGCACGCTACTGCCTATGACCCTACTGAATTAGGATTACGAGACACGAGGATTTCTTTGGTAACGTCTGTCCCCCTTTACTGCATCGAATGTTGGACGGTCTCCTCAAAGATGAAGAAGAGACTCAAGACAACGGATATATACATATCCTTACAGAAGGATGCTAAGGATATCATGGACCGAGCAGGTGAGCAAAGATGAGGTTTTGGAGTGGATGCAAACAATGAGGAAGCTATACTTAACACCATGAAGAGGCAGCTGAAATATCTAGGACACGTAATGAGAAAGGAGGCCTTGGAGAATATAATACTCACATGGCGGATAGAGGGAAAGAGAGACAAGGGAAAGCAACGCGTGGCATATTTAGCGGGCTTAAGCAAGTGGATGACAGAACAAGGCCTGGGGGAAGTAACAAAGGGACTAAACTTACTGAGAGCTACACGGAATAGGGGGAAGTGAAGAGCCATGATCGCCTACGTCCTGAGTGTATAAAGAGGACTAATGTTAACCTTTTCACACAAGAATAATAATAAAAGACGAGTTGCGACATTAAATAACCCAATATGAATTCATATGTCGTTAAATTAACCAAACAATTTATAATTTGTAATCGTGAAAAAAGTACTGAACTGTTGACTGATGTCTGTCTTTCTGTATGGCAGTGAATGCTGGACAGTCTCCTCAAAGATGAAGAAGAGACTTGAAACAACAGAAATGTGGTTCTACAGAAGGATGCTGAGGATACCATGGACCGAACATGTGAGCAACGAGGAAATTTTAAGTAAAATGGAAACAAAGAGGAAACATATATTTAACATAAGGCAGTGACAGTTGAAATTTCTGGGGTACATAATGAGAAAGGGAGGCTTGGAAAATCTGATACTCACGGGACGTATTGAAGGCAAGAGGAACAGAGGAAAACAAGCTTGAGTAAATGTTATAACGGAAAAGGTTTTAGGAAAAGTAAACAAAATATATTAAGAGCTAAAAAGTACAGGAAATTGTGGAGAGTTATGATCACCTACGTCCTGAGGGGAAACCGCATTAAAGAAAATCGGGAAAGAAAGTGCGTAAAGTAAGGGAGATAACTAAAATAAAGGTCTAGAGTAGCCTCCTTGTTATTTCTCGTATTCAAAAACAGATTATTTTGTAATAGCAATATACCATGTTTACGGACAAAATAGGTTATGTATTAAAGTTCAGCTGAAATAAACTTGATGCAAATAGTCGTAACAGATTTTGTTTATGTCCAAAATAATTAAGTTCTCTTTAAATAATGGTTTAAAAAATGAACTTCTCAGGCGAAGTAATGCGTTATTCAAAATAATTCTAATTCTAAAAACATTATTCTTGTTTACAATCTTCTGAAAACGTCGAAAAAGTTAGTTTGATTTCATTTGGGGTTCCTAGGCTTAATGAAATTATGCACCCTACATCAGACAGCTTCTCGGCAGATTCCGATAGTTAAGCAATTTACTACCACCACAGTGATTGTTTCAGAACGCAGGCGATTTAAGTAAATATCATTATCATGAACAGTTTATCATTAAAGTATTAAAAAGAAAATAACATAGAAAAGGAGGCCTGCAAGGTTCAATATTTATTAGGTTGAATCATAAGTAATCACAGTTTTTTTTTTTAATCATTTGTAATGAAGAATGTGTCATCCTAGCTATTAATCATACGTGACATTTAAGAATAAATATGGAGTAGACTAACATACGACAATGTTCAACGCAAAAGACAGTGAATTGACAGGGATAAACATCCACGGACGACCAAAACAATAATCTCAATGTAAAAACCGGTAATGTTATGCGAATGGTGAGGTCGACGGGATATTACTGTATATCCTCGCGTATCATGCGACTTTTGAAGACCTAATTTTGAAGTTAATTTTTAGGGGGTCGTTTCATACACAAGATATAAAATTAGCATATGTACTTCCGGTCTTGGCTACGCTGTCGACTAAACTATATATCCATTTACTTCAAAATTAGCTAATCAAAAGTCGCATGTTACGTGAGTATATACGATATTTATTTAACGTTCTTAAAAACGCAATCAAACACTAAATGCACATTTATATCTCCAGTAGCTACAACGTGTCCGTAGAGATTTGATCGGAAAGCGCTTTGCTCTTGTCTATAGGGAAAACGTTTTTTTTTTTGTTTTTTTTTTTCTATTACAACAAAAGGCTGTATACAGCAATAATAACCATAATAACACTAAACAATAACACTAAACAATAACACTAATAGCACTAAACAATAACAATAATAACACTAAACAATAACACTAAACAATAACAATAATAACACTAAACAATAACACTAATAACACTAAACAATAACAATAACAACACTAAACAATAACACTAATAACACTAAACAATAACACTAATAATACTAAACAAACATTTTGAACTTGGTTGGTCTATTTTATCCTACCACAACTGACTATTACTATTAACGATTGCTGCAAAACGCCTTGATGGGGAAAATGTTTCAAGAGTCCTTTAAAAACTTTTTCATATCATAAATTGCGAGATTTTAGGTAAAAGGTATCTAAGAGGCAACAAGTCATTACGAATAATGCATGTAAGAAATCCGAATGTCATTGTGCCATTGTATCACACATTTTCAATTTTATTCCTAGAGGCCGTAGCCCAACATATCATACCATTTTGGAATCAATCCGATTCCATGAGCAAATTAAAAACTTTCCGGGACAGATCCGAAGCTGCAACTCTGAAATTTTGGATTCCCAAGTTTTCATAACTGCGATTGCTTTCGGCGATCTTTTTACGTGATTTTTTTTCTACAAATTTTTTGTACGATAACATTTTTTCTAACATGGAAATAAATTTGAGAATAATCGAAATTAATTGCGAAATCCAGAAAAAGTCACCCATGAAATAAAAATAATTGTTTGTAGGGAAAATAAGGACCTACGTACATCAAATTGTCTTTAAATGAAGTGGCAACAGAAGAATTATCGTTGAACTTTTAAAAGGTATGCTTAAATATTAATGCAATACTTAAATGCAGAAATCAATATCTATTGCATCTACTCCTTACCTATTGTCGTGAAGGCCCGATCAAGAGCTCTCCGCAGGAACTAACCTAAATGCCGACTGATGGGGCGTCATTTAAGCTAGTGATAAATATATAACTGAATAAAATGTAATTCTACTTGATTTTATGAAGAATCAAGTTGATGAATAAAAACAGAAATTATTTATGTTTCAACCTAACAGAATGCGAGTCTTACACTTCACAGCTAACGAGATCGATCCAAGTGGGGTGACCCCTTAATAATCAATGGTAAGCTTAATAGATATCTACATCTGTGGTATACAAATACTTAAACATATAAACAAGCAATAAATGTCCATTGTTAACCTGCAGAGGTCTTTGAAATAGATGCATGTTGACTTTCGACCTTTGTAATAAAGGAAACGCCTTTCCATTCTGTTCTGACGTCAGACGCCGAATTAAATCAGAGAAAGGCGCTCAAAGAATTCTTATCGAAGTACGAAAAACGTTGCTTGTCATTTCCGCCATGAAAAATAAACAAACAAACATAAACAAAACAAATAAATAAACAGCTGTAAAAACAACCACCTCCCAAAAGACGTAAGAATGTCCGGTATCCGCTAACGAAAATTCAGTTTGGTTTCATAATCTGTTTCTATAGAACTCTTTCATAATTTTGTGCCTCTTGAATCTGGACTTGTGTCGAAGTAGGTTTGGTTTGGTTAGGTTTGGTTTGGTTTACGGCATATCAACCTCAATGGTTTATTTAATGCCGACAAAATTTTCATTGTTCGTAATATTTTTTTCCAAAAATCTATTTCTGGTAATATTTCTTCCTTCAAAAATCTATTTCTGGTAATAATTTTCAAAAAATGTGTAACTGGTATTTTTTTTTTTTTTTTTTTGAAAATTATTTATTTTATATCCTTTAGTCAGTTCGTCTTATGTCGTATATTTCCAATAAACATCACCAAGAAAAACTACCACACAAATAAAGAACGACCCGGTCGCTCCCACCACGAAAAAAGTATTCAGTTTGTGAGCTTTATCTAATATTCGCTGTTACCACAAGAAAAAGAAACCACAAACTTTATTTTTATACAAAAAGTGAACCAAATTTTTCTTTGAAAACAATTCAGAGAAGTATTTCTCTTTTTCTTCACATTATGTAGTTTTCTTTTCTGAGGACCTTATGCAGTAATATAATTTTAATTGTAAAATGCATCTTTCATCTTCATTGATAATTCACATCTTATTGACCATTAAGCACGCAAAACACTAAATTTGTGTAATTCTTTGTGTGTGTGTGTGTGTGTGTGTGTGTGTGTGTGTGTGTGTGTGTGTGTGAAGAATAAATTTGTTTTTAAATTCGGCTGGTGTCATTTGTTGTGTACCGACAAATTAATGTTACGTCAAATATTCGTTGGAACTTTTTTTTTTTTTCGTAGGATTTTTTTACCAACTAAATCCTCTAAATACCCAGAAATCCTTTACAGTCGATTTGCATCAATGTATAGCTGGTAATTTTTTTTTTAATATTCCTGGTAATATCCCTTTTCAAAAATCTATTGCTGGCAATAATTTTTTTACAAAATATCTCTGACACCAAAACCCATAAAACTTCATAATGTTTTGACCCCAATTTGGGGGTCAACCACCTACCCACAGCTGGGACCCCAACCGGAACCACCACCCGGGGTCAGGGTGAACCTGGGAACACTAGCAATCAAGAGGCGGTTCCACGCTCCTCAAAACCTCCCAACCAGAGGCCCTGCCGCCGAACGCGGTTCATCGTCTCACCCAGCACGCGGATGTAGTTTATCGTCATACCCAGGACCGATCGAAGTAGGGTTAATAGATATATTAGTAAAAAAAAAATTAGACAAGTTTTGACAAGCTTAGACCAGCGGCCCGAGTGGAAACACTCGTGTCCTCACGTTAAAAACCGACCTTGTGTCACAACCTGGCTCGGTGGAAGCGGGGCGGAGGGGGTCAAGTAAATCTTGGACTCACTCTAAAGAAAATAAATAATAATAAATTATTTATTTTATATCCTTTAGTCAGTTCGTTTTATGTCGTATGTTTCCAATAAACATCACCAAGAAAAACTACCACACAAATAAAGAACGACCCGGGCGCTCCCACCACGAAAAAAGTATTCAGTTTGTGTGCTTTATCTAATATTCGCTGTTACCACAAGAAAAAGAAATCACAAAGTTTATTTTTATACAAAAAGTAAACCAAATTTTTCTTTGAAAACAATTCAGTGAAGTATTTCTCTTTTTCTTCACTTTATGTAGTTTTGTAAAATGCCATGTTTCATTTTCATTCATAATTCACATGTTATTGATCATTAGGCACGTAAAACACTAAATTTGTGTAATTCTTTTTTTATTTTGTGTAATTATTTGTGTATGTGTGTGTGTGTGTGTGTGTGTGTGTGTGTGTGTGTGTGTGTGTGTGTGTGAAGAGCAAATTTGTTTTTAAATTCGGCTGGTGTCATTTGTTGTGTACCGACAAATTAATGTTACGTCAAATATTCGTTGGAACTATTTTTTTTTTTTTCGTAGGATTTTTTTACCAACTAAATCCTCTACACACCCAGAAATCCTTTACAATCGATTTGCATCCTTCTTTATAGAAGAAATGCCTTGTTTAAAGAATCACTGGTAGTATATGTAGTATGGGTCTCTGTTTGTATTTAAAACAGTTGAAAAATTTAAGTTTATTTCTGCTCATTCTAGAATTTTCTGCTGGAATTTTTTTTTAGTGTCGCACAATGTATTATAAACAAAATCAAAAATCATGGAACTTCCCACCACCAGTCCAATCATCATTTTCTATCTACAGTACCTCAACTTACCAATTTACCTCCCAAAATGCAATTGTATGACTGCCATGCAGCTCATAAAAGTCATAAAATAGTTGAAGTTATAATGACTTCTGGTGTACTCAGCGGCTGGCTTTGACCATTTTAGCTTTACTAGTTGTAAGGTCATTTGCATTTCATAGCAAACTCAATATCTTATTTCGTTTGAAAAGAAATTGTATCCTCTTTCATGACCTCGAATGGCAAGATACCAAGTTTAACTACATGTAGTCAAACTGGATATATTGTGAGTGTTTTTACCAATACAACAATCACAGTCCGTTTTGTTAGTAATTACTTGATTTGTATTGAAATGATTTGCTAACCATTGATTAATCTCTTTTGTTGTTCTTTGATATTAAATTATATTTTCCTCTGATCCAATCCGACACGCACCGATACAACGGAGTATATATTTGAATATGGCTTCAATTTTGTCGGAGTTTCTTAACTTTGGCCATGTCAGAAACGAACAACAAATATGTCTTAAAAGGGACATCATATCACTGATTGAAATGTCTTTTCTTTAATTTACTTAAACTAGTAAGGCTTACCATCATATTACGTTGAAAAACCGGATCTTGTACGATTACCGAAGGTAAGTAACATCGAGCCTGGCCATTACCGAGAAGGTTGACTGCTATGGTGTACCAGGTGTTGTAAGCTTGGATGTGCGGGTGGTGTAATAGATAACGGCTCGGAATTGGAACTCGCAGGAGAGAGTTCCAAATCTATTTGGGTTCTTTATATTCAGTCCCCCTTGCGAAAGTTATGAAGCCACCTCTTCTCCTCCCCAGAGCTATAGGTTAATTAGTAATACTTGTATCAGTAGATCATTATTATCTCCAAAAATGTCTTACACTCTAAAAATGTTTCCTTGCTTTAAATAACCTGCAAATAGTTGATAAACCGTAAAAAACGAATCAATCAACCAAACATATTAAATTTCTTCCACTTTAACGATACGACAGAATAGTGTAAGGGCTTGCTGGTATTTGCTGACAAAATAAGGTCAGCTATACGACCGAATGATGTGTTTTCAAACCAGACAATCGTCTTTAAAAATTGCAATCAGTTTAAACCCTTATATTGATATCGGGAAGGTTTAAAATAATCTAGCAAAAAATCACAAGGACGTTCTACATAGCCTGAAAAGGGGTGATAATCCGTAAAAAAAAACAATTACTTAATTTATATCGAAATGGCATGCTAATCATCGATAACCGCTTGGATGTCGTTCTTCTTTGATATCACTACGTATTTTTCTCTGATCCACTCAGCCACCCCTAAAATAAGCAAATAATATGTTGGTGGGTGTCTTCTATTTTCTCGAAGTTTCTTAACATTGGCCACGCCAGAGATAAATATGTCTAAACAAGGACGCCATATCACTGATTGAAATTACTTTTCCTTAGATATTGTATTGCCTCGAACCTTTTCATCTTATCGGCTTTTCTGGGCGTCCAAGAATGATTTCCTATGTACATCGAGTTAACGTTCCACGCATTATTGTTGTTATTTGTTAAAGACGACAACATTAAATGACATCAGGGTCATGATTTGTGTCACCTCTTCGGCGTAGGAACTCAGTGCCCCAAAACTTGATACTCAGCCACAACCCTCTCCAGATGACAAACTCCTGAGAGTATTTGTCTCTTGGGATAAGAACTCATGGGGAGAACAGAGATGAAGAAACGTTTTGAAGAAATTAATATTTACTGAATTTTTTTTCTTTCTTTCGTTTTATTTTTACTCAAATTTTCTGAATTTCTTCCCGTTTTCGATGTTTCTCGTCTGATGTATAAAAATGGCCGCTGTATCTATCAAATAAAGTTGACAAGCAAACCAATGCAAATGCAAGGATTTTAAAATTCTTTAAATAGATATGAAGAATCGTCTACTTTGTACCATGTCACTTTAGAATAGTGTTTCTCAACCTTTTTTAAGTAACGATACACCTAGGAGCAAATGAAAATATCACGACGCACTTAGCAAAATTATTAAAGGGTATACATTTAAATGTTATGAAATAAAACCATAGTTTAAAAAATACACACACAAATATGAACTTAATTTATTTCTGTATTTCTATTCAACTATTTGTGCTGTTTATTTAATGTGAAATCTGTGCCTGGTGTTTTCTCGCAATTTCTCCAATGTCTAGCTGTCAGCGTGGGAAGCTCATGCCGTGTCAAACTCTCTGCCTTCGGGTAGAGAGGAACCTGGACGAGGCTATGCCAAAGGGCAGAGTCTCGTCCGGGGAGGTAGACAGATACCCGATCCCACGTACGCGGGATCTACAGGCAATTTTTGTTCGAGTCCAGGGGCTCGGATTTCCCCACATTAAATTTGGCCTTGTGTTGCATCCTACCTCGTGGGGAGGCAGGTAAATATCGTAATATGCTAAGTAGTTCACCACTAGCAGTGGTTCACCTACTTCACGGCACTGGCGAGTATTGTATTCTGTTGATGTTATAAAGATTACTATTTCATTTCCAACCCCCTTTTTGGTTATTCCTCATTCAGTAACCCTTCCTAGCTTACAAGAGTTATATGCATATCACACAATATAGACACAGTTCTAAGTGGAAAGTCAAGTAAAGATAATCTAGTTAAGTCAAAAATAGAATTGGAAATTAATTTACGAGCAAAGCATTCTGCTTTATCAGCAGATGTTAACACTTGAAATTGAGTAAACAGAAGAGGGTTAGATGATTTACTCCTATTTAAGGAACTATTACAAAGCCACCAGCAATCACGTGGACCAAACTTGTTATCAGATGTCTCATTCTGTCAGTGAACAAAATATATCTTCCAAAATCTTTAAAAGTGTTGTGGTAGGATCCACCTAATTTTCATAGTAGAGTACCGACCATATAAATATGGTTGGTACCGGGAAGACGAGGGGAGGAATCAAGAGATTCAATCCAGAGGCTCTGCCCGACTGCGACTAAGTCAACACATTCTCCAGGAACGGTCTTCCCAGAAATATACAAAAGACTATATGTAAATATTGTGTACATTTTCTTGTTTCAATACATTTTGTTCTAAGTACATTTTGTGTTGCATTATTATTCCATGCATTAGTCAAGTTTCAACAAAAAGGTACGAGAGGAAAAGATCGTAAGGTCTGAACCGCTATGTAGTATTAATCCTTTGGGTAACAGTGAATTTTGTACTATTTATTCATTGAGGGTAAGGCGACTTGAGGTCAGATCCAGTTCCACGAAATGATGCTGAGAATGCCATGGACGGAACATGATCTGAAAGTTCTGAAGATAATGGGAACGAAAAATATACATATGCTTAGGATCAGAAAATGACAGTTGAAGTTCCTGGGACCCATAACGGGTAAAGAGAGCTTAGAGAATTTGATACTCACAGAACATACTGAGGCCAAGACGAGAAAAGAAAACGGCGAGGAGATTGTGCTAACGCATGACGTTACATAGCCTAGGAGTGATAGTAAGAGAAAAAAAACTTTACGAAGATTAAAATGTTGTACAGAACTATATTCCCTTACGTCCTGAAGGGACACGGGGTATAGAAGAAGATGGTTATGCTTGTAAAATAATAAAAAGCAAAGTGTTGTGCCTCGTCTAAAATGTTTAGATTTGTTTATAAAAAAAAATCGCTAAGTTCTGATCCATTTCGCTGAACAGTTCGTCTTTTTGTTAGTTTACAGGCTATAAAAGAATTTGGCAGAAAACCCCTGCGTTCATTTAATTATTTGGTCCGCTTTTTGGATTGTACTGGAATCGAAATAAGACTCATTCGGAATTGATAATCAGAAGCCTTACAAAGACTAATGATTAACAAGACGAACGTTCTTGGAAACAATTCGAAATTTGGCAGTCATTCGGTACGTGGGTGTCAGATTTGAAGCAAGTCAGTATGTCTGTAGAGTGCACACACTTGGAAAGAATATCTGTTCATTGTGAAATCAAGAACTTTTACTTGGAATGCACAATTGGGCGTATGTATGTGAACCGGTGAGGGAGGACTGTTATTAAATTTCTGGCTTACGGCTATGTCACGTTGAAACATCGCTTCCCGTACGATCACCGAAGTTAAGCAATGTCGAGGCTGGTCAGTACCTAGATGGGTGACTCTTAGAAATTCCAGGAGCTGTAAGCTTGAATGAACTGGTGGTATAGCTTACGGCGATATCACGTTGAAACATCGCTCCCCGTACGCCCACCGAAGTTAAGCAACGTCGAGGCTGGTCAGTACCTAGATGGGTGACTCTTATGAGGAATTCCAGGAGCTGTAAGCTTGGATGAATTGGTAGTATAGTTTACGGCGATATCACGTTGAAACATTGCTTCTCGTGCTATCACTGAAGTTAAACAACGTCGAGGCTGGTCAGTACCTAGATGGGTGACCGCTTAGGAACACCAGGAACTGTAAGCTTGGATGAACTGGTGGTATAGCTTACGGCGATATCACGTTGAAACATCGCTCCCCGTACGCCCACTGAAGTTAAGCAACGTCGAGGCTGGTCAGTATCTAGATGGGTGACAGCTTAGGAATACCAGGAGCTGTAAGCTTGGATGAACTGGTGGTATAGCTTACGGCGATATCACGTTGAAACATCGCTTCCTGTACGCTCACTGAAGTTAAGCAACATCGAGCCTGGTCAGTATCTAGATGGGTGACCGCTTGGGAATACCAATGCTGTAAGCTTTGATGTGCGATTGGCTATTGGGCTTTGTATGGGGTGAGCTTTAATATAAAATAACACCTTAATTACAGTCTCTTGTGAAGCAAACCGCATAATTTGTCGTGATCCATAGTCGAACAAAGCCAGTACTCACAAACTCGGTCACAATGACTTTTGATTTCATGCGACCACTATTATCGGGGACTTCCAGACTGTTTCGTCTTGGGTCAGCCTAACGTATGGTTTTCAGGTACTCTCCTGTGATGCCACACGTTGGGATCATTTCCCCAAACCATGCTATTAAGAAGTCAGGTCATATCAAGTTGAAACACCCGTACAATCACCGAAGTTAAGGAATGCTAAGTATGGTCAGTACCTCAATGGGTGACCGCTTTGGAATATCAAGAGATGTAAGCTTGCATGTGCGGATGGTATAACGGATAACAGCTAGGAATTGCCGGATTCCAATTGGATTCGTCATATCCACTTACGCTTAAGTATGCATGGGAAATGCATGGATCCGCCTCTTCTCCCCCAGCTATGGGTTAATGACTTGTATGAATAAACCTTTATTACCACCAAAAACATATTTTTTCAATGTAAAAAAAAATTTCAGGCTTTAAACACAGAGAACCAACTCTTCTTGCGGTAGAGGAAAGCAATTGATTCAATGTCGTTGTTCCACCTCAGGTCAGAGAAAAACGTGAGACCAAGAAGGCGCAGTGAGACGCTCTTGTGAAGTTGACCATCAACCATGCTGATAGGAGGCAGGGACGTTTCTCTATGGTGGTTAAGAGAGGGCAGTTTCGTTTTGGAAACATTAAAGTTTACATGCCATTTCCTTCCCCATTCGCCCAAAGATTGGAGGTCCTTTTCGAGACCAGCGGCCAGGTTAACTTTGTCAGCAATGCCGGATTTATTAGGTTGGTGCAAAAATAATGACGTAATCCTGTCGTTTTTGGACGTATTTTTTAACGTCCAAAAACGACATCATCACGTCATTATTTTTGCACCAACCTAATACTATTGAGACAGGAAGAGATGGTAGTGTCGTCTGCGTAGATGCCTGCTTGAGAACTGATGATGTCAGGAAGGTCGTTGATGAAGATCAGAAACAGTGTAGGACCCAGGATAGAGCCTTGGGGAACACCAGCGTTCGCATGAAAGGAACTGGAGGAGAATCTGTTTAGGACGACCTTCATTTCACGGTTTGACAGGGATGATTGGATTAAATCAAATAATCGTCCGATAATAGCGTATCCCTGAAGGCCGGTATGCCGAACTATATCAAAGGACTCAGAGATATCTAGAGCCACAGCTCGAGCTTCGCCGTTATTAAATAGAGGCTGTTATACAAATGCAGTTATAGCTATAAGTACGTCAGCGCTAGAATTGGCAAAGCGGAAACCATATTGTTTGTCAGATCATGGGAGCTAAGGTGATTAACCACTTCGGCATTGATTAAAACCTCGAAGACTTTGCCGAAGAGTGGTAGGAGACTGATAGAACGGTAGTTAGATAGATCAGAAGGGCCTCCAGAGTTCTTAAAAACAGGGAAAACAGATTAGAACTTCCAACAAGCTAGAAAGTAAGAGGCAGTAAGTCAATAGTTATATAGAAGATAACTGGAGCCAGCTCGGGAGCACATTTCTTTAAGGCTACGGCTGGTATCCCGTCACCACCACTAGATTCTGATATTGCGTGTATGGAAGATCATAAGCATATATTGGGTTGGTGTAATAATGTCGTTTTTTGATGTATTTTTTAACGTCAAAAAACGACATTATTGCGTCATTATTTTTGCACCAACCTAATACTATTGCGTAAATGTTTACTTGGAATAATCTTGGTGTAGATACCGAGCTTGCAAGTGAGTCTTGTTTGAGTGTGTACGTATGTTTTTGTTTTTTATTTTTTGTTTAATTTTTGCTCACTCATTGACAAACTAACTAGGAAGGAGTCACTTCATCGTAAAACGCACCACTTTCTTCGCTTTAAAAGGGAGTTATTTTACTTTTTACAAGAGGTATTCTGAAAAAATGGGGTCTGACTGGAAAGTTTGTAGGAAGCTGAGGTTCAATTAACCCATACAAAATAAACTGAATTCATTGATATCCATTCATTGATATCCATTCACGCTTACTTAAATTTTGCGGATAAAAAGGTGAACGTGAACACAGCCTGGCTGTGAGGTGGATAATGCATTTTATTAGTAGCAAGACCGGTACGTTTGAAAATGTCGATCACCTCTGCTGGTGAAAATGATTACGAGCGCAACATGCAGGATTTACATCACCACTGTTGAAAAAGTAGAGTCTGATGGCGACTATGAGGAAGTTTATAGTTTCATAGCTGGAAACCTGTTCTATTCAACGTTGATATTGTGATGCAGTTAGAATGAAATAGGAGCACTTGTACTTTCAAATACTACCTGTCTGGATTGCTAGCTAAATCTATATTAACAGCATACGAAAGATATGATCAGAATTAGATAGATAGATAGATAGATAGATAGATAGATAGATAGATGGGAAAGAATGAGATAGATTGCTATATATGAAGAATGGAGATAGATAGATAGATAGATAGATAGATAGATAGATAGATAGATAGATAGATAGATAGATAGATAAGCTGTGATAGATAGTGTTGTGGTAGGATCCACCTAATTTGCATAGTGGAGTACCGACCATATAAATATGGTTGGTACCGGAAAGAGAGGGAGGAATCAAGAGATTCAACCAGAGACTCTGCCCGACTGCGACTCAGTCAACACATTCTCCAGGAACGGTCTTACCAGGAATATACAAAAGACTATATGTAAATATTGTGTACACTTTCTTGTTTCAATACATTTTGTTCTAAGTACATTTTGTGTTGTATTATTATTCCATGCATTAGTCAAGTTTCAACAGATAGATAGATAGATAGATAGATAGATAGATAGATAGATAGATAGACTGAGAAAGGTAAATAGATTGAAAGGAAGGATATATTGAGATAGCTAAACAGTTGCGAACAGAAGAGAGAGGTGGACTGAAAGAATTAAGAGAAGCAGGTACAAATAAGAAGGAAACTCCAAGTGACTCTGATAAATCACAAACATATTGAAATCAAAGATCGTTTTGTAGGCGGACATTTTGGTTAAAGTTCAAACATTTTATTTCTCCTCCATGTCTCGGTCCTTTCTTTTTTTCTTTATTTAACTTGATTTGTTTTGTTTTCTTTAGCGTCCTTATCACCTTTTTTTTCAACCGCGATTTTTCTTTCCAACACCCAATCCGCAATCACTTGAAGACGACGCCATTATTGCTTTGGTCTTCATAACGAGAGACTTTCACACAAACATAAATTTTGTCTTGTAAACATTTACTAACTTTTGCTTAGTCTGGCATAAGGCCGTAATATAGAGCGGCACCCAATAAGGATATATTTAAAACAAATCATGAACGAAACTAGCTCGTTAACCATTACTCTTCGAGTAAAACGTGCTTTCGGACACATTTAAAAATATTTTATATACATTGCTAATCCAATAAATTGAAATTAAAACAGCTGAATAGTATTCTACGCATTATCCGGACTACTGTCCTCTGTTTTACATAACGACGAAAAAGATCTTGCAGAATTTCACGGGAAATATTAAAGACAAGAGTGACATAGGGAAACGGCAAATATCTTACCTAACAAGCTTGTGAAAATGGATGACAGGTCAACGCCTGGGAGTAATAGTAAGGAAAAGGCATTATTTCAAGCTACAAAGGATAGAAAATTGAGGAGAGCTATAGTTGCACAAGTCCTGAGGGATACTGTAAATAAAAGGAAATATTTGACATTTTGGCAAACAATCTTCAAAGATTTCCCGGAACGTTCATATTTGCTTTGTAAATCTAATTCCAATCTTCAACTAATTATGATTTTTATTCATTTTTGACTAAACTTTATTTTATCTTGCTGTTGTTTCTTATCATAACATTCCTGGTTGACTTACTCTTTAATAGAAGCATGAAGTATGACACCACATCTCCAGGGGACTTGCCTTAGATAAACGCCACCTTAATCTATTCAGCAAAGTAAGTGTATTGACTGCACAGTGCCAAAAAGCTGATACGAAATAACAATGGGATGAAATAAAGTAGTCAAAATCAACAAGGAAATCATTTAGTCGAACTCAGATAGCTTACCATCCCAACATAATTTTGAACTGCCGATAACGTAACATATATATTCAAAGAAAGTGAAATCTACTGATGATCTGAAATGAAATTTTAAAATGAATGATAATGAGAATCATTCATCTAACAAATCTGTACACAATTACACCTAATGCTTCTTGTCAAAATAACCAACAAACAACATGGCGGCATAGCAGTGACTGTAAAGTGAGAAAGATGGCTAACCGTATTTGACAGCGTAAAAGACACACGGGCGTATTAAAAGCACCGTCACAGCAGCAGAGCATATTCAGGTAAGACATTTTAGTGTAATGTTTAAAGTAAGCTATGAGTACATTAAATAGCTTTAACAAAGAACTTTAGCTATAGTAGAAAATATTACTGTATATAAAAACAAGCTAGCAGACATCACAACAATGAAAATATCCTGCATATTTGCAGAAATAAAACATTTCAAACAATAATAATAATAATTACATTGTAGCAAACCACCGTCATTTCCTTCGTATACCATTGATGAGAAAGCAGCTTCTATCTACGAGCCACTTGCTTTGTGGGACCGACTCCCAAGTGGATGCTTCCTCGATCACTACAATCTTAACCTGTTCAAGTCTAGCGTTAACCGTTATCTTCCCCACATATCCGCGTAAACTGTGACTCTTACTCTGTAACTATCAACCTTGAGTGGCTCCTGGGTCTTTTACAGGGTGAACCTCACTGTATAATAATAATAATAATAATAATAATAATAATAATAATAACGTACCCATCAGGTAGTAGTGCAGGGTTAAAAACTGAAACCGAAGGTTTTATTTTTGCTGCACAGTACCAATGCTTGCTAACTAAATATTACCAAGCACAGAAAATGAAAAATTATGTTAACCCGAAATACAGATTCTGTGATAAATATCCAGGTACAACTGATCATCTCGTTTCAGGTTGCACGGTATTAGCACCCACTCGGCATGATAGAATTGGCCATTATCTGCAGTGGAAAATATACATCTTTTATGAGAAGGCAACTGCAAGAAACTGGTATGAACATCACTCAGACCCGGTTACAGAGATAGATGACCTGTAACAATTTAATGGGACCTCACAATACACAGAGACAGAACAATCAAATCTAATCACCCAGATTTCGTGATCAAAGATCACAAGAATAGAATGGGTTTTCTTATTGGCGTAGCAGTTCCTGCAGACTGTTATGTATCTTTGAAGATCTTAAAAAAAAAACTATCACATGAAAATCTCAAAAACGTGGCACATGTGGACATCAATAATTCCGGTTGTAGTTGGAGCCCTCGAAATGTTAGGAGAAAGTTCCCATAGACTCAGTGAAGTGATTTCTATTAGTCAATACCTTAAAGAAATACAAAAAAAAATTGCACTCACAAATATAACTCAAACATTACGAAGAGCTTTATCCATGTAAAATGTCCGTGGTCTCATGCTTTGTTTATTTATAAAAAAATGACCAGTGGAAAATGTCATAAAACCATGTCTGACCCTAGGTCTCTGATTGGGACCCAGAAGAAAATGTGCATGCAACAGAAATCAAAGGAATTAATAATAATAATAATAATACATTGATATCCCACCAGACATAGCTCCCAAGGCTTCAGATCCTAATTACTGTTAACAGCTACATGTTTTGTCTTGGGAACTTAAGGTGACCGAATGTAAATATCTCGTTCAGTAACAGAGATTTGATTCTTAGTGTTTACTTGTTAGCTCGTTAGCAGGAGTAGTTGAATTTTTTTTTTTTAGTTGAGAGGATGTGGCAGACAAGGTGACTTGGGAGTTACATCGAGAGACTTGGGAACACCTTTTAATCAAAAACTGAGCGTACATTTGGCTGTGATGCATGTGCCTGGTATACTTTTTTTTTAATTATAATAATAATAATAATTTCGTATTATTTTTATGGAATCAGAGAAGATAAAGGTCACTGTTTGTGGTAAAAGTATAGATTACGGCAATGAGACTTGGGGATAGATTTAAACCATAACTGCGCGACAATTTCTTTTTTTTTTTAAATTAAAAGAAAATAATTGGGTCATATAGGCTGCCAAATACGGTAAAATATTTATTTGTGTAAGGTTTACCTTTAGAGGCTAAGATGCGCAGCCGTCAAATGCAATGCTAGAAGCAGAACTCAACCCAACGTTGAATATAATAAATACGAGTTCAAACCTCACCAGGGACATTTTTCCTAAATCCACGCTGTTAATCAATTTGGGATCTTAAAATCAACAGAAGTAAAATCAAAACACCGACAAAAATTAATAGAAAATATAAATCAATATTTGTCTTATACTTTTATATTGTTTTCTTCAAAAAAACATTTCAAATTATATTGTTCTAACTGCCCTTTCTATAAATATTTACATGGTAATTGTTGTCATGAACTTTCCTCTTTGGTACCCGGACTTTGCAAATTTAAGCGCAGTACTAGATTAGCGGCAAGGTCTCATAATTTTACAGTTGAAATGAATAGATTTAACCGTAAGTTTTATGCTAACAGTTTCTTCTATCGCACATCTCGCTGGTGGAAAATACTTCTGGCTTCCATTCACCTTTGAGGTTCAAATATTTCAATGCATTGTCAATCGTTATTTCCTGTTTTCTTAATTCTTGTTCTTTTAATGTTCTCTGTGTTCTTTTCTTCGGATTCTCTTACACTTAGTGACCCTTTACGCCTTAGTGGCTTTATTGTCTTGCTTGGGCGTAAAATGATTTAAAAAAAAAAAAGCTCGTAAAATGATGATCTGAGATTATCGATAAAAAGCAATTCAAATTAAAGTGGAAGAAATATCAGTTAAAAATTTGTTATTATTCAAATAAAGACATTACACTTACAAATTCATACTAAAACTGTTGTTACATGATTACATTACAAAATATGTGAAATTGTTGCTTCAGAAACATAATTGGCAATTCTAACCAACACAACTGTACTGAATCTCTGAATGCAAGAGATTGAAAATATTTTTAAAATAAGGGAGGCAACTACGAAGAAAGGGAGGTAACTATTGAGCACCCACTATCATCGTTGATTCAGTCAAATTTGATTCTTCTAGTAAATCAACCCAGACTGATTTATTTAAAACATATCAATTATTTATTATTTAACACCCATGAAAAAAGTTAACATATGATTTATATAAAAAAGGAATAGTATTTTTTTAAGTTATAAAGATGATTTGATCATTTAAATGTACGTCAATTTTTTTTTAATTAAATTTACATAAAACTTGAGTACTGTTTTATTTTCATCAATTCACTCCAAACAAGGCGATAATGTCACTAAGACGCAAAGAGATACTGGGTATGAAAAAGGAATGAAAAAGATTTTAGAAGGAACCAGAAACCCAATCCTAAACAGGAAACAGAAGATAAAAATTTACACCTGTTCATAAGAATGGAAAGGAGTGTGAACCGGAAGATAGACGAACCTATCTGTTTCCATTACGGAAAGAAAAATAAGTAAATAAATAATAATAATAATAATCGGAGACATTAGATGTATAGTGTTGAAGTAGACTTTAGAAGGAACCGGAAACCCAATCCTAAACAGGAAACAAGGGATAAAAGTCTATTCCTGTTCAAAAGACCGGGGAGGACTGTGAACCGGACGATAAAGGCAATAAGAAGATTTACAACAGAAAAATATGTTGCAACGTTTTTACTTGTAGGGAGGATTTACTTCACTCTACATTAAGCAGGACTCAAACGCAGTCCAATCACGCATTTAACATTTTTATCAAGGCGTTTCCTCTCGTATATGGACTGCGTTACTTCCTACAATATACTTGTTCATCGACATTGCAGATATTATTTATTGAAAGAATATACGATGTTGGTACTAATCCAATTAGGATATACATATCCATATAGGATTAGTATATATACTAATCCTATGTGGCAGTGAATGCTGTACAATATCCTCACAGATGAATAAGAGACTTGAGGCAACAGAAATTGTTTTCCAGAGAATGATGCTAAGAATACCATGGACGGAACATGTGAGCAACGACGAAGTTCTAGAAATAATAGAAACAAAAGGAACACTTATACTTAGCATTAGAAAGAGATGGTTTCTAGGATAGTTTTCAATTTCTGACACACATAATGAGGAAAGTGAGCTTGGAAATTTTTATACTCATAAGACTTTTTGAAAGCAAGCGGAAACAGCAGAAAATAACTTATAACATACCTAGCGAACTTGATTAAATGGAAGATTTAGGTGAGATAACACAAAAATAAAATTTATTAAGGGTTACAAAGGACAGGAAAATATGGAGAGCCATTAACGCCAACGTTCTGAATATATAATTATGTAACAGTTCAATACGCTTATCATTGTTTCTATCTAAATTTTTGTTAAGGGGTTCACATTTGTTTCTCGGGCAGTGCCATAAAAATGGTAGAAAATGTGACACAGAAATCCGAAGTCACATTTGAATAGTAAATGATGCCTTCCAAAAGCTAAACAAAGTATTAAGAAACAAGAAAATCCCATTAGAAACAACGAAAAGAGTGCTGAACTGCTATGTAATGACAATTCATTTAGATGGCACTGAATGCTGGACAACTTCTTTACAGATGAAGATGAGACTTCAGGAAACAGAAACATGGTTATGCAAAAAGATGCTGGAAATTGCATAAACGAAATATGTAAGTAACGAGAAAGTTTTCAAGAAAATTTGAACGGAATGGACAGTGATATTTAGTGTTGAATAAAAACAGTTGAAGTTTATGTGATGCCTAATAAGAAAAGTAGGTTGGATAATTTAATACTCACAGGGCATGCAGAAAGCAAGCAGAGTAGATGGAAACATTGATTAACCTATCTAATGGGTTTGTCTAAATGGATGACAGAAAAGAGTCTAGGAGGAATAGGAAGCGGGCAATTATTGGGTAAACCTACAAAGGATAGGAAGTTGTGGAGAGCCATGATCGTTCACGTTCTAATGGGACACGACATATAAAAAATTAAGTATGAGATTACGAGAGTAATTTGCTAACCATTGCTTCAAGGCGAGGCGTCCCAATATCTATTTATATATCTATTAATAACTAAAATAAAATTTACACAATTTATATTGTTCGGGCTATTGTTCTCGCTTTTATTGTCATATTCACAACCTTTTGGCCGTTGTGCGCTCCGGCCTTCTTCGGGTCATATTTAGAATTACGAACCGAATCCTTAATTACCTAAAACTGAGATATCGAATGACATGGTACGTGGAATTAGAACAATCTAACACCTTGGACTAAATAAAGGTTTCTGTATGACATTTAAGTATGACCCGAAGAAGGCCGGAGCGTACAACGGCCAAAAGGTTGTGAATATGGCAATAAAGATGAGGACAACATTCCGAACAATGTAAATAGTTACAATACCTAATCTCAGAAATATATGTTTAAAATAAAGTTTGGGGTTCATATTATCAATACATAACTAAGATGGGTACTGAAAAGTTCTCAGCCCGACTAGATTTCTGTACAATCACCAGCCTCTAGGAGTAAAATTGAAAAGTGGCCTACTGAAATTCGCATTTATTTATATAGGTTTATTCATTTGAAAATTAATAAAAGTATACTTCTACTCAAAAGAAAAAAAAATTCTTATGAATATTTCCTGATTTAAAAGCAAAAGAATTTTACACGTATGATCTTCCTTAGTGAAAATCGCCAATCGTTTAAAATGATGAAAACGTTATTTTCGCCGAAAGTTTCCAAAAGTCAAGAAACATTGTACTTAATCATTGTTTATGTATGTGGTTATGCATGAGAGAATATGTGAGTGAACAATTGAGAGCGAAACAAAACAATATTTTAAGAAAAGTTATTTTCCTTATGAAATTAAGCTTGGCATTCAGAAAGATTAAACGGACTGCAGTATGACAGAATATTTGCCTATGAAATAGCGATGGAGAAACGATAGGCGTGTAGCATCGCGTCTGTGAAGAAAGAGTCTGTAGAATGGAAAATGTCATCTCCCTAAAGACCGTTGAAATGGTTGTGAACTCAATGAATGCTGGCAAGTGAGAATTCAGCAGCTCCAGCCCAGTCATGGAAGTAATACTCCATTTTTGATCTAATCTGACTTTTGTAATGGTAGTTCTGGTTTGGTTTATTTTGCTTTACGGTTTATCAACTTCTATGTTTTAGTAAATACAAAGATTTTTAGGATAGGTATGTATGAAAAGAATATGATCTTTTTTTTAAATAATTAATATTCTTTTATTTTTATATCGTTTTTTTTTTTTTTTTTTAAATATGTAGCTCGTATTATTTTTTCAAAAAATGTATTGCCGTTATTCTTACTATAAAAATCTAATTTTATAATTTAATAGTACATTAAAACCAGTTTTGGTGTTAATTATATGCCCATAACTGGGACCCTATCAGATGCTACTACCCCGGACCAGGGTGGACCTAGGAACAACAGTAATTAAAAGGTGGTTCCACGCTCCCCAAATCCACCCATGGGCCTAGCTGCCGGTTGCAGTTTATCGTAGGAGTTAGGTACTTCCTAGAGCGGTAGAATTAGCCGAAAATATATTTCCATCTAAGAAAAGAGTAAACTTGGCTTAGTCTGGCACAAGGCCTCAAGTAGGGGGAACACATTGAGGATCCAATCTGCTACACAGTATTAATAATATGCCAGATGATTTTGCTAACACAGGGAACATCTTAAATATCCCAATGTCTAGCACAAAACCATAACGGTAACATACCTAGCGAGGTTCGAACGCACTTTACTAGGGAAATGGTCCCGTTAGTTATTAGTAGGCACCTATTTGCCGGGCCACATAAATTATTTTAGGGACACCGTCCACACCCCCACAAATGCAGATATATAAAATTAAAGCAAAAAAAAAAAAAAATATCACACGACCGCATATCGATTTTCACGAAAAAGCAATAGTCTGAGAATCTTTACAGGTGAACTTTTTTGTTTTTTTTTAGAGCGGATTTGTTTTTTTTGTTTTTGTTTTTTGTTTTTTTTTTTTTTTATTTTGTTAAAGAAGGACAATAAAACTTCCAGTTACCTCTGCTTGAATCACGAACGGAGACAAACAACGAAACTTATTTATTTTTTTTTAGCTTTTTTATACTGGCAATATCGAGTCCATCAGAGACATTATTCAATAAAAGTTCTACTGTCACCCAGCTTCATGCTTTATCAACATACATACACGGTATCTGCATAGAAGACTGGCGCAGCACTATCTTTTTAGCAGTATTTCCTCCTTTTTTGATCTATAATAACATAAGCGTAGATTGCATATTTACACATGTGTCTGATGCAGTGAGGGAGAGGGGAAAGATTCTTTTTATTTTTGGTGAATTGCTTTTACTTATTGAGATATATCCGGTGAGCCGAATTCAAGATATATGTGATTTGAACTCGTCAGAAGGGGAAGCCGAATTCAAAATACATCTTTGATTTGAACTCGTCAGGCCGGTGAGCCGAATTCAAAATAACGCCTTGATTTGAACTCGTCCGACCGGTGAGCCAAATTTAAGATATATCTGTGATTTGAACTCGTCAGACCAGTGAGCCGAATTCAAAATACATCCATGATTTGAATTCGTCAGACCGGTGAGCCGAATTCAAGATATATCTGGGATTTGAACTCGTCAGAATGGTGAGCCGAATTCAAAATACATCCATGATTTGAACTCGTCAGACGGGTGAGCCAAATTCAAGATATATCTGTGATTTGATCTCGCAAGTTGATGTGTTCATTTTTCCACTAGTGCTTTTGATTAAAAACATGAATCCATTTCTCCCCTCCACAGCCCCAGTGTTGACTGTCCTCTCTACGCTTGGATGAGTACCAGTCTAGACGAAAGAAAATTCGGAATTCCAAACCGTAGTAAAAACAACGGAAAACTATTCTTCATTTTTTTCCCAAGCAGTGGGGTACCATGTAGGAACAAAGAGCCGTGATCCTAATCTGCAGAGAAAATGCTCATCGATGACAACTCGCCGGTTCGCCATTACCATCTTTCGAGCTTACTGAATCTTCTCGTTTATGGTGGACGCTTACAGACGTCCTGCTCCTTCTTCGTTCGTTACACTCGTCCGACCACTTTTAAACTTCTCGATTCACTGATACATACTTCTACGCTGTTGTGTACTGTCGCAGTATTGTGCTAAAAGCTCCCGATGAATTTCAACCTCCTGACAATCCTTCCGACCACGAAATCGAATCACTACTATTTGTTCCTCTTTGGTGCATACTACTAGCGGAGCGGCCATGTTTACATTGTAACAGCAGCGAGAAATCTGGCTCGAGTAAGTTCAAACTTCAATCACGTGACCAGAATAGTAGAAGTTACAAGCACGCAAGAGCAGAAGGCAGTGTGACAAACATAAAGTTATGTTGTGGCGAATGTGCGGATTATTTTTGACTTGCCCTTGTAAATAGGAACATTTACACTTCCTAAGAGCATTTGCATATCTGTGACACATTTTCCTTAGATTGATTTTGTACCAATCAGAGAGTTAAATATCTGTACCGACTTCATTTGTTCATCCCTAATACAGACCTCAGCCTGTGTATATTTTGATTGAATTTACCTGACCTTCCTACTAAGCTAGGTTTTTTGATATATATATCGGGAGTCCATATGCATACATATGGGCTAAGGAAAAAATTGCCCGCTCACTGCGACTACTGTAAATTACTCTTTTGGGGTAATTTCGCATTTTCTTATCATCTCTCAGTTTCGTCTCTGTCCTTAGACAGAGTGCGCTCAGGGGCTTCTCTGTCAAAGGACAGAGGGGCAACTGAGGAAAATTATACTGAAGAGGTGCCCAGACCTGGGGAACAGCTGCCCGAGGCCGCGCCCTCCCATTGCACCAGAGGGAGGGATCGGTGCTCGCAACGAGGCCAGCGCAACCGACGGTTGCGGGGGCTAAGGGGAATTTTTGTCCCTACCCGGGTGTATGCGCTCGGGTGCCCACATTAAACCGACCTTGTGTCACATTTCGTTCTAGTAGGGGAACGGGTAAATACCTGCGACCACTGTCACGCTGGCGTTGATATTACACCGACTCCGAGTCTCTTAATGAAATGAGGGAGGTACTGTTGCGGGGTTGGGATCCCCTGGACAAGACATCTTCTCCCTTTTAAAATGAGGAAATCAGATGCTACGCTATGATCTTGTTGAGATGTTGTGAGTTTCCCGCGTGTCGGTGTATGAATCAAGACAAACACAGTTGTAGAGGAAAATACTGGTATATTCATAAAAGCAATTAACAATAGAGTGATTAGTAGAACGAAGGTTGGTTAGTACGAAACAATATCCAAAGTCTATAGTCCAACGGTATGTACCGGGTAAGCTTATCTGGACTGCTAACGCTGACTCTCTCTCTGACGCTCTGTCACTCTCTCTCCAGAGCTGACTTATATAAGAGGGGCCAGTCCATTACTAGTTAGAAGGTAGGTGCGCCCCAACAGATCTCAACCCAAAGCTATCCATTTTGATCGCGATTATGCATTTTGTATTCTTACAGCTAATATTCAGTCTGCTTTTCTTTAAACCTTGCTTGAGAATTTCATCAGTTTTCTGAGTGCACTATTAATAGTCATATTTTATGTTCTTAAGATTCATGGCAACTCACGCATATTTTAAGAAAGAAAAGAAAGACAGCTGTGTTTCGCCAAGAATGTACACACCCTGAAAAAACTTGGCATTGAAAAATATGTCGATGGTTTTCTTCGAAGTAACGATTAATTTTTCTAGTTTTGCATTTCTAAGAGTTAGCTCCCTTTTCACAATATCCGAAATTAGTAAATTTTGATTAACTTTGTCCAATTTTATTAACTTTCTTTTCTGTAACATTTAGAGCATTTTAGATTAGAATAATTAATAAATGATTAAATAATAATTGAATATATAACGAAAATAAATATATATTAAATATTATGTACATAATTATAAACAAATTTAATTAAATAATAACAGTTAAATAATAATAAATTAGATTTAAATACTGTATAAAACTTTCTTTTTAAAGATGTTTATTTGAAATTATTTTTTGTTTCTTATATTCTATATATGGAAAATTAACTAATGAAATAATTTTTTTCACAAAGGTACTCCCAATTTGTGACCTTGTGCGAAACTAAACTAGGCTTAGTACATAACAATACAACATAAAGTTTGAAACTTTTACTCTAGACAAACAAACGAAATTTTGCCGATTCACAAACATTGTGATCATTGTGGGTGCTAAAAAGTTCTCAGCCTTACTAAGAAGCCCTTTCCCCAAAAATCTGATATTTTGTTATTTGTTCAAATTTTAAGAAGTTTTTTTTTTAATAATTTCTTCCCAAGTAAGGCGATAAAGTCACTAAGACTCTGGCATTGCAAGAGAATGAATAAAGAGGGTTTTTTTTTAGTGAAGAGGAAGGACAATAAAAGAAGAGGGTTCAGGAAAAAGGTAAGATGGCGATTTAAATTTTAGTGAAACGATGGGACCTAATAACCACTCTTGTACTGCACTTCAGTCCACGGCGGACGAGGTACCAAGAAAGAAAGCTCATTTGAACAACTGCTATGAAAATATTCTTACAAAGGTCAGAGGGAAGCCACATGACAGCGGTGAGAAAGTAAACTGTAGTTAAGATGTTCGTCTGTGTGAACGTCTGGGCGTTTATTTTTGCTTTTGCTTATTTTTATAAACATTCATTTGGCATTGCATCTTCTGTCAAAAAGGCAGGAGACATGATGATCTCAGAAAGAGATGCAAAGTACTTGGGAAATAAAAGTGATTTTCACTGTTACAGTGCATTTCTTGCATCATTTGATTGTAATACACGGAAAAATATCAGTGAATATGAACGGATTATGATAAAAATAAGCAAACATAATGTTTGTAATTTATTTAATCAGACATTCCTAAATATATATATATATATATATATATATATATATATAATATAAATATAAGGTGTGTGTGTGTGTGTGTGTGTGTGTGTGTGTGTGTGTGTGTGTGTGTGTGTGTGTGTGTGTGTGACGAATGCACGGCCGCAATTTTCGACGGATTTGCACCAATATTTACATGCACATGCTCCAGGTTAGCGGGAAGGCCAAGACCGACTTTGCATTTCCCAACTCCCATTGATAGTGAAAATAATCGATTTTTTCATGCTTCTACGGCAGTTTTCATGTGGTTTGCGGCCATTTTCTACTAGCCAGAGCGAGGGCCTATCGCTGGCTGCCATGAATAGACAGGAAGATTCTATTGGCCAGCGTGAGAGCCAACAGCTGACTGACACGAATGTTAACAAGCATGCTAGCATGCAAAAAGAATCGATACCTGCATTCGTCACAAGTTGGAAAAATTTAAATCTGCATAGCACTTTACTCCAATTGGCTCATTCGCTTGCTTAAACTCAACGTTGATTCTGATTCGGCAGAACTGGGTTGGGTGTGAAAAAGTATTTGTTGTTAACATTCTTTTTTCATTTGCTTTTTCCAGTTACGAGTCCTTTTTTAAAGCTGATCGTTTTGTGTTCATTTTGTTTAGTTCTTTTTTCGTAACAGATTTAATGTTTAGTATAGAGCTTAGAAAAAATTCACAGTGTGAGATAGGCAAGAAGTAAGACATGTAGCAACATCATCACGGCAAAGGGCACTCCTTTAAAGGCAAGGAAGGGCAAAAATATCAAGCACGGGCAACGCCGGGCCATGCTGCTAGTATATATATATATATATATATATATATATATACACACAAATACCTACGTAGGTATTTGTATATGTATATGTATTAATATACATTTTTTCTCTGTCTAACCACATAGAGCACTATTATGTTTACACCTCATGAATAAATTTGTGATCATTTATTTGCTTGCCTGTCTCTGCACGCCAACACGCGCGTATACGGTTGCTTAGATCTGGTCATTTGATTTATCCTAATTTATATATACTAAGTTAACTATATATATATATATATATATATATATATATAGAGAGAGAGAGAGAGAGAGAGAGAGAGAACTCAAAAACGAAGGATTTGTGAACGTTTGTGCTTGTTCTGGTATTCCTCCCACTGTTTATAAAAAGTATTTTCGATACATATATATATATATATATATATATATATATATATATATATATATATATATATATATGTATATGCGTATATGTGTGTGTGATATGTGTGTGTGTTTTCCCCCAAAACCTCCTAAAAATTTATATATCGTTATGCCATATATATATATATTCCATACTTACATAATCCGAGAACAACTCACCAATCCACGGCACTATTAAAATCATAGATTTCTTCACTTATTCATTAACTCTAATTGATCCGCAAATAAGCTGTCACTATTCATCCCTACCTCAGGCATCCAGATGACCTGTCTTACCTCCCGTCCATGTTGGCCTTCGTCAATGACAAATTTATGCAGCTATAATAAACGAATTTCATATTTGTAATGACGTTTATATCTTTAATATTCTTTTGCAAGTCAGTGACAATTACGACGAACGTAACAAATTGGTAACTTCATCGACAGTAGAGAAAAGCGCGAAAAAACTTTTTTTATATAGAAATTAAGCATCTATACAGCCATTCCTCACTTAACGACTTTACCGGTTTGACGACCCCGAAAATACGACCAACAATAAAATCTCATAGAAATAAACATAAAACACCGTCAAATGGATTATTTTTATTACGTTTTTTTTTTAAATGAGTCAAAATAAATAAATTTAGAAATCAATCAAAATTTATCTGCACAGAAATGCATTGAGATACGAGTTTAATTCGTTCCAAGACCACGCTTGTAACTCAAAATTATCTCAAATCAATTTTTCCCATTTGAAATTAATGGGGATATTTCCGACCCGTTCCAGGACCTTACAAATTAACCACTGCCCTTTACACTTACTTTCTTCGGACTAATGGTGTCACTAAAGGAATTTTACAAAACAACAGCAGAAAGACACTACGAAACACGACAGAGATCCTTCCAGAGCAGAGGTGAACGCGTGTACGGGGGATTCTTAACTGAAACTTGCTCGTATCTCAAAATTCAGTGTTTATTTTTACTTTGTTTCAATATTTAGTTTGTTCTGTGATTTACCCCTCCCCTTACATTATCATTCATCCGATTATATATATATATATATATATATATATATATATATATTGTAAATAATAGTTATCATCTCATTGAGATATTTTTAGTCCCACCTTCACCCCTGAGAGGATGTGGTATTATGGTGTATGGAGGATTGATTGACGACGGGTGAGTTTTTATGGTGAATAAGGAAATTGTAACGAGTGAATGGGTCGTGAATCCGATTGGCTAGGTATAAGATAGTTAGTGAAGACCAGCCTCAACCCATTCCACCTTTTCGGCCTTGTGCCATAATTGTACTAATTTACAATAAATCGCAATAAACACATTTCAGCATATCTTTCTTCACTTTCGTCCAGGCACGAATTAATTGATGAGATACTCGGTGGTTCGTCTCAGTGTTTCTCAGGTAGTTCTTTCGAACAAGCTTGCAGCATCTGGATCCAAGAATTACATTTCTCTCCCACTAGACACATCAAAACAAAAAAGCTGGGATAAAATAAAATGCGAGGCCAATTTTACTAATTTGAGGCTCTCTCTTGATCAGCATCGCCTCGCCTGTCTACTATCTGCTTCACAACCGAGTAGTGGCGCCTGGCTCAACGCAGTTCCCTCTTCATCTACCAGTACCCTTCTAGATGATGAGTGCACTCGAGTCTGAGTCGGGATCCGTCTTGGACTCAAATGATGTGAGCGTCACAGATGCAGATGTGGAGCCTCCATCGATGAGTTTGGTTTGCATCCTCTTTCCACGGCATGCTGCCATTAACGACATCATCAAAAGAGGTTTGGATGCAGCTGGGTTCCGTTCCCAAATTGAACCCGTAGGCCTCGACCGCGGTCATGGAAAGCGGCCGGATGGCATTACCATTTTCCCTTTTAAAATGGGGAAGTCATTGATTTTGGATGCGATTTGTGCGGATACATTTTCGGTCGGTAATTTGATCAGTTCCGCGGTTGAGCCAGGATCCGTCGCCCGGGACGCAGAGATGAAAAAAATAGCTAAATATTATTCTCTTGCTGATAGATTTTTTTTTTTTTTACTCCTGTGGCAGTGGAGACTTCAGGGGTTATTGGCCTTCGTTCGATGGCGTTCCTTCGGATTATTGGCGCGATTGCGTCTCGATTAAGTGACGAGCCTCGCGAAACGGAGTGGCTCTTGCAGAGTGTCTCACTGGCGATGGTTCGAGGTAATGCATTCTCCATCATTGGCTGGCAGAGGATAGAAAAAATTGTTTATTGTTACGTTGTTCTGGAATTGTCATCAGTGGTCAACTGTACTTGTTTTGTTTCAATAAATGTTATACTTAATAAGTAAAAAAAAAAAAGACGAGTATCACAATGAATTCAAGTTTTACATAATTCAAGATGACTGATGCTCCAGCTGTTAAATTTTAATGACGGATTAATTCTTTATAAACACACTGTCGCCAAGAGGAAAATTCTTTAATGACGTCATGATGACGTTGGTAAGAAAGGCAAATGTCAGCTCAAGCCAGTTGACTCGAAGAAATCTTTTCAAACGAAGATGAGTTGGCTCCTGCCCTGTCCAGAGACAAATGAAGCTACAGGCAGGGAGAAAAGGCGATATAGGACGTATGGGGCCGCTGACGACGGTTTTGTTGAAACAGCTACACTGCAGCTGACCAAAAAATTTGAAGGGGCTTCGTTTTTCGTAGTTAACCATGCATTTATCATCGCCTGTTTGTTTCCATATTTTATTCTCGCCCTTGGACACTACTGGAACGATTTAAGCCACTACACTCCTTTCCTCAACGCCAAACCGAGCGTGCCTTTAATGACTGACCACGAATCTGTCCGACGTAAAACCCGCAAAATTTCGCAAGGGGACAGTGTCTACATTAACGAGTTGGTCGGTGACATTCTTAACTCTTTGTTGCAGTCTCTTATCTTTTCTACTATTGTGACTATTACACTTTTTGGTTTTTACAAGTGGATTCAAATACGCCGAAAATTTGAAACGACACAGATTTTCTACACGTCTTTAGTAATTTCGTTCAGTTCCTCGTTTTTCATCAGCAGGATATTTGCATAACTTTCCCTCTCGTTGTTTTTTTTGGTTTTAAAAAATACTCCTTAAAAACAATGGCTTTGAAATGAGCTTCGAAAAGAGTTGTGAAAAATGCACATTGCTAAAAAGTTTTCGAAGAAATCAACATAAATTAAATTTTATGTTTACGAAAACTGATTCTTTTGGACTTTTTAAAAAAATAATCAAGTTGATACATACCATACTTTCTTGTGTATAATATGATTTTAGTATAATACGATCCCGTGTTTTTGAAGCTAAAAATAGGTAATAAGTTACAATATTGAGCATAACACGGTCCCGTGATTCTGAAGCTTGGTATTAAATGACATCCTTGAGTATATTACGACCCCGTAGTGCAGCCATCTCTACGTAATTTTTTTTTCAAGTTGTACTATATTATCCATTAAAATCTCAATGTCGAACATATATTTCACTAAAATATTTAAATTTTCACGATATTAAGGAACAGAAAGGAACCGGATGTATTTCGTCTCTTAATTTTCGTTTCAAAACTTCTTTTCGAATTTTCGGGGAAAGGTGCTTCGTTGTAAAATGAATGATATAAAAACATGACAGATCGTGTGTATTCATGTTAATTTTATTTTAATCAATATCGGTAAATTTCCTATCTTTGAGAAAAGACGTCAAATTACGCTGATTGCCAAAGAACAAATATGGCAGACATATCAAATTCCTTTAAACAATTTTTATCGACACCTGCCTACTTTGTTTTCAATCGTGCTATTTCAAATAAGAGGTGTTTTTAAGCTGTGGGAAAATTTCTGAAAACGCGTATAATACGACCCCTGCCCGACACACACAAACTTTGTATTTAATTTTCGTTCAAAATTTTTCGTATTTTACACAAGAAAATGCGGTATTTTCTTTCTTACAGATTCTGTACAGACGGGAGTGTGATGATAATACTAAGGTCCTCGAATACGCCAGTCATCACGTGGTGTGTGACCTGTGACAAAAATCTTAAAGACTATAAAAATATAAGTAATATTGCTGTTTACTTTTAAACAGAACTTCGACCCTCACTTTGTACTCCATGTTCGCAGCCTTGCGCCACATCTAAAATACACTCAGTCTACAACACCTTTATCAACAGTGGATAAAGGCGTTGCTTAGATCCAGTGACAGCACCTAAAGAGTTGTGAGTTCAATACCTGGTTAAGGCAGTGGAGAACTTGGAGAGACCTCGTCGCCAGGCTGCACTTAAACCCATCAAGTCTAGATACCATAGACGACGCGAAAGGGGGAAGTCTTGCGAGGCAATCGTCTTTCTCATTCGGATCCAATTCGATTCTTTGAGCATCAGCTCAAGATGAAGATTAGATCGGATAGAAAACGATTGCATTCGACAGTCTTTAGCGAAAGGTGGGTAAAAGAAGCGAGTTTGCTTCGTGTGAACGGGGCTAGCCTTGATTTTCTCTTCTAGGTCAACCTATTGCACATCGGGGTGGCTTCCTGTGGAACCCCTCCCCTTGGTTAGGTTAGACAAGCTTCAGTGTACCTAGTTAATGTGAGTAAGTGTTGTTCCTGGCCTGCACCCCGGCCGTTCTTTGGTTATGATCCAAGTCGAGATTCCCAACCTCCCCAGTTTGTTTCACCCCCCCCTTTCATCTCGACTGGGTCAGTTTTATATTTTCCCATTCCAGCCTAATATTTTATACTTTTTCCCACTCCCTTAGCGAGAGCGTCTCTTGATTTTGTCCCCTGGGCAGAATACAGCGGTCTCTCTGTTTTATGGGTTGGACGGTCCCTACTAACATCAATTATGTTTAGTTTGTATTTGTGTTTAGTTTAAGTTTATTATTGGGTTCATTTCCCTCCCCTCTCATTTTATCATTATTAGAATTGTATATATATATCATTATTAAAATTTTTATGGCATGGGGCGCGATTTTGGTAGGTCTCCCTTGAGAGCACGTGGTATTATGGTGGTTGAAGGATTGTTTGGTGATGGACGAGTTCTTTTGGTGAATGGTTAAAATGTAATGTACGAATGGGTCGCGAATCTGATTAGCTAGGTATAAGATAGTTAGTGTTGACCAGCCTCTACCCCTCCCCTTTATTGGCCTCGTGCCACAATTTGTACTTTTCGTACGAATAAATATCAGTCTAGATACCATAGAGAAGAATTCATGCGAACAATTTACATGAAAGTATTTATATAAAAGGTGCAGGGGGCCAACTTTTCAGTGTAGTAGATAAGATTTTGCTGGCTACGCCCTAGCAGTTTCGGGACCGCTTGGATTCGACTTCACCCAAAGTGATGTCATGTGTAAAACGGTTACCTGAATTTAGGCTCTATTAGATGTAAACATGGAAGTAAACTCCTTTGCTGCATGTGTCAACTCGTTACCTTGCATGAGGGTTATTCAAAAGTTTCATCGTTTTCGATTGATTGTTTGTTTGTTAGTTTTTTTTACGGTTTATCAACATTTTGCTGGTTTTTTAATGCCAGAAAATATTTTTAGATTGTAAGAATTTTTTGAAGATAATAATTATCTTACTGATACAAGTCCTATTAATTAACCCATAGCTGGACTTAGAAGCGGTGGATTCATACCTTACGCAAGAGTATTTGCGCTAAGTGATTATAACGAACCTGACTGGAATCGGAACTCCGTTCTCCGATTTTAATCCCGAGCCGTTATCTATTACACCTCCTGCACATGCAAGCTTACATCACTTGGTATTGTTAAGCGGTAAACTATCTAGGTACTGACCAGGTTCGACGTTGCTTAACTGCGGTGATTGTACCGGTGTTTCAATGTGATATGGACGTAAGCCAAAATGTTCATGAGAAAATCCTATTATAAGAAAACTTTACAAATATTCTCATATTTGTTACGTGTTATAATCTGCATGAACCAGTAGTATTTCGAGGTAATCGATTGAAGTTTACCCCAATTTAAAAATAATTTTCTTCCGAGCAGCAAGAATCCTGTCAAAATTGACGTAAGAACTTACATTAAACTTATAGCAAAATTTGATTAGACATATTAGTTCTTTGAGAAATGCTTATATAGATAATTCATAGAAAGATGGATACCAAGAGATGTTCCAAAGTTCACAGCTTGGTCAAAATGACTTTCTAATGAACATATGATGTTTGAGTCAGATTTGGAAAAATAATTCTAGTCGAAAACGTTCCAGCAATCCCATGTTCATACATACATAGAAAAAAAGAAATTAGATTACTCTTGGACTTTGGACCCACGTACACGTGGGAGCTCCCCATTAAAAAAGTCCTTGTGCCTGCGTCCGGAACGAGTGGGTGGTCTGTTAACTATCTCAAATTACTTGTGTCTGTAATCATGCAAAACTTATATGACTTGAGAACAGTATGCCCATTTGGAGCCGAACAATTAAGATACTCATTTTTAGCGCATCACAGTAAAATATGGCGTCAATCGATCAACAGATAACAAATCCGTGCCTGTAATGATTAATGCAGATCTTGAACGCTGCGCAGCGTAGGCGACTATTTTTAAAGCATTTAGGTTTAGCAGGCTTATTTTAACTGGTTACCGAAATGCTTTCCTGAAGTAGATTTCGTGATAACATCTTTCAGAGTTATTCACCTGTTGCTTTGGCAAGGAAAAAAATTAAATAAAAATTAAGGCTACAATTAAAAGAACAATAACTTATTGTTAGATGTCCTTTCTATGTTTTAAAGAAAGGGTTCGAATCCGATCTTCATCGTTCTTTGTCTTTTCTCTGTTTATTCGCATTCTCTACCATTCTCTATTCTGGTGTTTCTTCCCATCTTATCATCATACACTCTCTTTCACTCACTCTCGAATATTCTTCTTTTTCTCGCTTACTCCCTTATGCAATTACATACGCATGAACACATGCACTCTTGCTGCATTTCCTTGTTGTGCATGCATGAACGCACATACATTTTACACCACGTTTTTATATAGTCTACTTAATTTATCCATACCCTCTTATCACTCAGGTTTTGCATTTTATCTATCGATTAATCTCAAACTATCGACCCCCATGCCTATTTCTATTCTCCACTTCCTTTTCGACACACACACACACACACACACACACACACACACACACACACATACACACACACACATACACACACACACACACACACATATATATATATATATATATATATATATATATATATATATATGGGAGAGGTTATGGTTGCTTCAGTAAGAGAAAGTGTATATTTTAAAGAGAAGAAAGAAGCCGCAAACGTTTTTGGTTATAATGGGGATTTTTAAAAAATATATATCATACTTTATTTTACATATTTCTTTTTTTAATACACGTGTTTCGAGTCATTGCAACCTTCATCAGGCGAATAGTGGCTATTTCCATAAATCATTTTAAGATATCTACCACAAACCTACTGACACGCAACAATATCTTCATTTCAAGAGCCATCACCAAAAAAAAGCTGTCTAAAATGCATCTTGCATTCCCTAGTACGTGGGATTTGCACTACAGTAACCGACAAACACCACCGAAAATCCAGCCTAGAAGAACTACATATAACACCCAAAAAACGAGGTTACCCCACAACACTAATAAATAAATACCTTCAGACTAATTACGAAATCAAAAAAAAATCTCAACGTCGAAGAAGTTCTAGTATATGTCTCAACACACAACAAGAACAATCCAGAACTATTTACGGGAATTCCAAGAAATCTAGACCTATTTAGCAAGAATGATAAGATGATGAATATATTAAAATCAACCAATATAATTAAAAGAAAACGTCAATCAAAAAACCCAAAACACAATACATCCAAATTTAGCCAACACACAATACAGCGAGTCACAAACTGCAAAAAGAAAAGATTTGGGGTTCGTAATATTGTTATGGTCCGGTTCCTTGTACCACGGTGATAGTCCAAGGTAGAACCAATAAAGAAGAACGCGAACACAGGTATGGAATAACACAGATATATTACAAAACAGGAATATATACAGAGAAGTAGAAAGTGTTAGTTCGGACAATCAGGTTTAGTAGAGAGAACAATGTAGTCTCGACCAGTATCACTATTCCAATGTCTTGCAGTAATTGTCTGAACGCGACTCTGTTTCGGACTGCCTCTGACTCGACTCTTGACTCGACTTAAACTACTCCCTCCTTGCCTACTCCTGAGGCGCAGTATTTATTAAGTATAGAATAGTCCATTATTATTATTATGGGTAACATCCCATAACAATATATATATATATATATATATATATATATATGTGTGTGTGTGTGTGTGTGTGTGTGTGTGTGTGTGTGTGTGTGTGTTATGGTCCGGTTCCTTGTACCACGGTGATAGTCCAAGGTAGAACCAATAAAGAAGAACGCGAACACAGGTATGGAATAACACAGATATATTACAAACTGGAATATATACAGAGAAGTAGAAAGTGTTAGTACGAACAATCAGGTTTAGTAGAGAGAACAATGTAGTCTCGACCAGTATCACTATTCCAATGTCTTGCAGTAATTGTCTGAACGCGACTCTGTTTCGGACTGCTTTTGACTCGACTCTTGACTCGACTTGAACTACTGACTCGACTTGAACAACTGACTATATTTAGTCACACACACCCACGTGGGCACCATGTGGCACAAGGCCGGTTTAACGTGTTATCTCCGAGCCCGTGTGTTCCGCCCAAAATATGCCCATTGAACCCGTATAAACGGGTTCAAGGTCGGTTTGCCTCCCCGAAAGAGAATCCGCCCTTCGGCGTAGCCTCCTTCAGATTCCTCCCCGCCTGAAGGCAGAGAGCTCAACCGAACAGCCGGTCAAGACTTGAACTACTGACGATATTCAGTCACCCCCCGGACTGTGGGGACATGTAGCACAAGGCCGTTTTTAATGTGGGATCTCAGAGCCCGTGGGCTCGGCCCAAAAATATGCCCATTGAACCCGTATAAACGGGTTCAGGGCCGGTTTACCTCCCCGAAAGAGAATCCGCCCTTCGGCGTAGCCTCTTTCGGCGTAGCCTCCTTCAGGTTCCTCCCCGCCCGAAGGCAGAGAGTTGAACCGAATAGCTGGTCAAGACTTGAACTACTGACGATATTCAGCCTCCCCCCCCCACTGGGGCAACATGTGACACAAGGTCGGTTGTTTATTGTGGGTTTACCCGAAACCCGTGGGCTCGGCCCAAAAATATGCCCATTTGAACCCGCCTAAGCGGGTTCAGGGCCGGTTTTACCTCCCCGCAGGAGACTCCGCCCTTCGGCGTAGTCTCCTTCGGGTTCCTCTCTGTCCGTAGACAGAGAGTTGAACCGAACACTCGCTCAGAAAGTTGGGCGAGTGACTATATTTAGTCTTCCTCCCACTAGGGCAACATGTGACACAAGGTCGGTTGTTTATTGTGGGCTCGGCCCCAAAATATGCCTATTGTTTAAACCTGTCTATGCAAACGTATTTGATAAAGTACATCACAAAGAACCATTAGAACTGTTAGGTAACACTGACATATTTAGTAACGCGATATTAGAATAATCCAGAATTTATGCATACAGATAGAAAATGAATTCAGTAAATATACAAAAATAGAAAGAGCTGTAAGACAAGGATGTGTCTTCTCACCGGACATTCAACTATATAGTGAGTCGATTCTGAGAGAATTAGAAATCCTATCAGGAATCATTATTGGCAGTGATATGTCCCGGAAAAGGATATATTTGATCGAAGTAGCTAAGTGGTTTTGGCCTCTGTAACCAAGAAGTACACGGTAGCAGTAATCGACTGGTACTCGTCGTAGTCGCAGGTAATAGGTGTAGACCTATAGAATAGCCAATGGCGTAGTCCAATTGCCGTCGTCATAGACTTAAGCTCTGTCGTACGTACACGTCCGTCTGTATTTATGACGGGCACTAGCCAATCATATTCAAGTGAGGGGGAACACAGGTGTATGCATATTCCATTATATTAGGCAGCTACAATCTCAACAACATAAGATATGTAGATGACAGTGTTGATCGCAGACACTGAAAGATAACTATAGGAACTCCTACAGAAGGCATTGAAGGAAATCGAGAAGAAAGGAATAAATAGAAGACAAAATATATAGTTGTCAGTAAAAGGAGCAGCCCAGTATGTAAATTACAAATTCGAGATACCAAAATCATACAAGTACAAAATTAAAATATCGGGAAAATGTTTTAACAGATGGCGAAAAGTACGACACTGAAATCCGAAGGT
>CAHIKZ030000969.1:85000-97500 GCA_903632075.3 Acanthosepion pharaonis
AACTCAGTATCGACCAGTAATAGAAACAAATGAAGATTAATGGACTGGTGTAAGATGCCGAAGTTAGTGCGCCAAATTTACTAGGTAGAGGCGTCGCAACTTGCGCTCCGAAATCACCATACGTATTTCTAGCTTTTAGTCGTGACTAGATGACGACCTGTCTCCAGTGAAAAATATGCAAATCACAGATATTTGGTCTATATTTGGTTGATATTTATTTTAAGCCGAGTTCAAAAAGGACATACGATACCTAATATCCTGATCACTCTTTATCAGATGTCTGGATCATAATTTGCTATGAAAAAATGTCAAAGAATATTAGTGGATAAAACGTTTTTTTGTTTGTGTGTTTTTATTTCCCGTTTTTATTTATAGCTGCGTTTGCCTATTATTAACCTGCTTTAGCGAGCCTTGACTAACGACCCTAGTCACTCACTTGTTGCAATAGAAATTATCATCGAAGCTGGTTTGGTGTCGGGCGACGGGCGATTTACTGTACTCATCTTGATGCCCAGAAATATGTCATATCTAATGGACATTCATAAATAGCCCCCAAACTCTAGTCAATAGAGAAACTGAATCTATGAAGCCCAATGACTTCTAAGTTTGTTATTAGGAAGATAAAGATCGAACCTGGTAACCACAAGCGTAATCACTAACACAAACATACATGTATATATCAATATTGTATAACCATTTATAGGCGTTGCAAGAAAAAAATTAAAACACCCACACATATATTCTGCTTATACATTATTTAATAGGTACAATTTATTTAAGTAAATGCATTGTATTTTAAATAAATAGTAATAATTACATTTACTGGCCTGGATGTTCGAGAAGTTTTGTAGAAAATATGCGTTTTCCGACAGGAATCGAACCTGTGTCCTATACGGTAGTGTCAATCGATCAGACGTGCTATACCACTCAGCTACAGAGGACGTCTGGTTAACAAAGTCCAAATTACTGTTTATAAAAAAACAAATCTTCGACGATCTATGAAATTTCTCTAACATATATATATTAATATTATATATATTAAACAATGGTCGGACTTAATCAATTTCATTAATATTATATATATCAAATTATTATTTCTACGAAAATATTACTACGAAAATATATTAAATAATCATGTCTATGAAATTTCTCGAACATTATATATATTAATATTATATAATAAATAATTGTCGGATTTAATCCATATTAGCTTTGAAATAGATATCCTACCCGACCTTAGCAAAACCTCTCAGAAGATGAAGAATCTATTGATAAGAATTAACTCTCTGACCACTTAACGAAGAAAAATAGTCTAGCCACTCCCACAATAACGAATTTTGTAACGGACCATGCCTAAAAACACACGTAAACCGAGAGATAGCTTATTCCTAAAATTTCGCTTGAAAATGAAACGGGACTAAACACCTCAATTCAACTTAATTTTAATAATTATTTGGATGGTTTTGGCTCTCGTTTTTGAAACATGAGAACTCTTATGTAGCGAAGGAATCATATTTTTAAACAAAAAAATATTATATATATATATATAATATATATATATATATATATATATGATATGTCAAAAATAAAAAAAAATAATAGATCAAATATATATCGGGTCCATCCCCATTCGCGGTCCGGTCGTAAGTAAAAAGCATATCTGCCTGCTCACGAATAACTTGCCATTGTTAAACGGAACACTTCACGGATAACTTACTACTACACATGTTAAACGTTGAAGACAGACTAGCCACAAATGTATACGAATGACAAATATCACCAATTCTACACGGCAACAGCGTCATCTACCGTACACTTTCTTTGTAAAAGTATATATATATATATATATATATATATATATATATATATATAGCATAATGAAGCCACGTATACTTTCTTAATATGTATATATAGAAAAAGTTGCAAATTAAAAAAAAAATAATGTTTTTTATGAAAGTATTTATTCATTTATATATAAATAGATACTTTCATAAAAAAACATTATTTTTTTTAATTTGCAACCTTTTATATATATATATATATATATATATATATATATATATATATATATATATATATGGTGTATTAAAAATGCTTTAATGACTAGGTTACATTTAACAATCATGTATATGTGTGGCTAGTCTAACTTCAGTGTTTAGCGTGTGTAGTCGTGAGTTAACTGAGAAGGAAATGGGACAGACGTAACAAATGCAGAATAACAGAAGTAATGGTTATTGAGTGTGAGAATGTGCACAGTGGAGATATCAACGGCGCTTTGTAGAGATCATCAAACGATAAAGAAAATGTTGAAATTATAGCTAAGTTGAGAACGAGAAGAAAAAGGATGGCCTCTAATAACTTGTCTTTTTGAGGGGAACGTAAACTGAAGCAAATTGTAGCGAAACAACCACTTTTGACCAGTGCTCATATGTCTGGACAAGATGGAATTGAGGCTGTCAAGAAATCTCTTCGGCAATCTTCTCTCAGTAAAGCAAATATATTTCTTCAGTGTTGAATTAGACCAGGAAACAATAGCATTAAAAAGTGCTCAATACACGTATAAAAAATAAAATAAACATAAAAATGTAACATTCAGAGCTTTTAAATTATATATATGTGTAATGTAATATGCGTATAAAATTGAAGAATTGAGTAAATCTTCAAACTCAGATCTAAAAATTTCAATAATTTTTATTTATTGGTGTTGTGGATTCCGAGATAAAATCCGGTCTCCAATGAATGACAAACGCAGGAATGAAATATAGAAAATAAATGTATTGACGTAATAATACAATTGGTAATACGGTTAGTAGATCCAGAAATGCGGTTAGTAGCAATAATAATATATATACAGTTTGGGAAATTCAGTATCGAAGTATGACTTCCTTCTGAGTCTGCGTGCTCGCAACTGTGACTCCTACCAAGCGGTTACCTCACACTCTCACTCTCTCACTGTCACTGTCTGGGTATTCACCAGCAGCAGTACAAGTACACACTGGGCGAGTCCACTTGTATGAAAAAGGGGTCGACCCCTTAACAATTGGAGTATTTTTCTTTCAACTTGAAAGAAACGAATTGCAAAGATTCTTCCCGAACACAAAATGAATTACATTAGTATAGGATGAACCGAAAATACGTCTACATGATTGTGGAAGTACGTGACACGAATTAACCTTGTGTTGATATGTGTATATAAATTGTAGTTGTCAACAGCATGAAAGAAGACAGGGAAAGCTGTTGACGTTCGTTAATAACTTAACATGTATTCTTTTTGTAATAAATATGAGAAAGATGTGATTGTGATAATTTCAGGTTTGCTGGTGTAACAAACGATCGAACAAACACCCTGGTCAAAGTTCACTGAAAGACGAACTAGCAAACAAGAATTATCTTTATAATAACATAATAGTCTACGGAACTGTTTTTTTTTTTTTAACGGAATGTATGGGTTATACATTGTTGTGGTAGGATCCACCTAATTTGCATAGTGGAGTACCGACCATATAAATATGGTTGGTACCGAGAAGACGAGGGAAGGAATCAAGAGATTCAATCCAGAGACTCTGCCCGACTGCGACTCAGTCAACACATTCTCCAGGAACGGTCTTCCCAAGAATATACAAAAGACTATATATAAATATTGTGTACACTTTCATGTTTCAATACATTTTGTTCTAAGTACATTTTGTGTTGTATTATTATTCCATGCATTAGTCAAGTTTCAACATACATATAAACACGGGTTATGAGTTATACCCATACATTCAGTTAAAAAGTTAAAAAAAAAAAATAAAATAAAATCGTCCTTGATAATAGCTAAACGTATAGCCGAAAGCGCTCGGAATTATAGAACATTTGGACAGTTTCTAGACACTGTGTCCAGAAAAGAAAACACATTTTCGAACACAAGAAAAATTAAATAAAAAGCTTATTCGCCGAACCTTGTCTGTCGTCTTTAATTATATATATATATATATATATATATATATACCTACGTTTGGTATGCGACTCGGGTTTCGTTGGTTAGCCAATTCATCGGGCACAAGATGTAGCTTATTTTTATTTACAAATATATACAGATTCTCATACACACACACACACACATACATATATACATACACACACACACACACACACACACACACACACATATATATATATATATATATATATATATATATAAACGTTCCCTTTCACAAATAAATTCATCACCAACAAACAAAAATCTGTATGCCCGTCTGTTCATGCGAGTGAGTACTCGCATGCGTGTTTTTTTAATGTTTTCTTTTTTTTATGACGTAGGTTAGTATAAACAGCAGCGTCACTTCCGTTTCCATGTTGCTAACTTCCTGTTCCATCATCGCTATGATTGCTGCTCTCGTGATTCGCTCATAGCTACTGTTGTGCCGATGATAATCAGTGGCTGGGGAAGAAATACAGTGCATCGTTCCAAGACGACCAGTTTTAGACGCTGAAGCATGGAGTCGAAATTCAACGCCACTTGTTGAAATGAGAACAATACAACCCTGCGGCTGTACTCGATATAAGCGTAGATTTCACTCCACAAAGTATAATACATCTCCCGCAAGGAAACTGATTATCATTTTTATATTCTCTTTATGTACTTCGCTTAAAGGGGCAAAGGAGCAATTTTCTTTTTAGAGCTTATTATTATTCAGATATGTGCGTAGGCGTGAGTACCTATGTTTAAATACTTACTGCATAATACATATATATGTGCATATATGGGTGTGTGTCTGAATGTGTGCGTGTGTGTGTGTTTAAGCATCAAGAATTAATTCAGAAAATTGTATTAAATTCAACCGACAATGTCTATATGTTTATTTTTTTTTATTGTACTTTCCAATTTTCGAACAAGTTGCTGCATATACAGATGACCCGGATATGCAACAACCGATTCAAAAACTGTAAAAATACAATAAAAATTAATCAGACAGACCAAGTCACAGAATTTAATGCAATTCAGAACTTTATATGATTTACACCGCTCGGACTGTTGTCCTCATCCGTATTGTCTTATTAACGACGCTCCAGCTTTCATCAGGTAGTATACGTTGGAACCTAACCGAATCTTTTATTTAGTCCTGTTGAGGGGGCCTCCCCTTTTTACACAAATGGACTCACCCAGTATATACATATACTACTGCTACGTGAAGACAAGAGACGAGAGCAACAGAGAATGAAGGTGACAGACAGACAGAACGAACGTAGCCATCAAGAGTCACGGTGAGCGAGCACGTAGACTCAGTAAGAAGTCATACAGTGATACTACAATACCAAAGACTGTATAGATATCTTGCTACTAACCTGTATTCCTGGAACTACTAACCTGCTTTACCAGTTTGTATTATTACGTTAATGCATTATTTTCCTATATTCATTCTTGGCGTTTGTTATTTATTGGTACCGGATTTCAACCCGGAATCCACAACAAGTCCACTGTTCTAATTTCACGTGTCACTGGATATCTCATTTTCCGTTAATTCCTTTTAGTAACTCAACTGTCCTAGTTTTTGTTCTCACTTCTGTAGCCAGGTATTGAACTCACAACTCTTTGGGTCAACCAAAGAGTTGTGAGTTCAATACCTGGCTAAAAGAAGAGAGAACAAAAACTAGGACAGTTTTTTCATTAATCAACCAACGCTTTTACCCAACGTATATCACCTGAAGAACGCCAGAGCGTACAGCGGCCGAAACGTCGTGAATTAGACAATAAACATGAGGGCCACAAACGATGTAAATAGTGTTGTCACAATACAAATTGAGATCTTGTCACTTGTTTATATATATATATATATATATATATATATATCACTTTGTAGTGGATGCTCGTGTTTGAGTAGACGCTTCGTTATTAAGCAGTATATTTCTTTATTTTCGCTTAACGGCCTTTAATAACATTTCTCAAACATTCAGGCCGGTAAACGAAAAAAAAAATTACATTGTTTAAAATTTAAAATTTAAAGGACGCTTATTCAAATACAAGTATCCACTAAAAATAGCATTTAAAACGATAAAAATCTGCCGGATTCATTAAAAATCCTTTCTAATATATATATTCCAGGCTGTATGACCGTTCCGTGTAGGATACAGGTTCGATTCCTGCCGGAAGACGCATATTTTCTATGCGATTTCTCGGGCATTCAGGCCGGTAAATGTTGTTAATACTGTTTATTATAAACAGAGCATTTGTTAAAAATATTTTTGTCTATATAAATAACGTATAGCAATAAAATATATTAAAATAATTGTGGGACTTAGTCCATTTCATAATATATGACGTCATTTGTTTACGTTAAGATACACTTCGAGCAGATATGAACGTTCGAGAGAAATCATGGGAAGTTTGTAGTTTAAAAGCAGTAATTCGACCTTGCTAACCAGGCGCGACCTTCGTAGCTAAACAGTACGTCAGGCTTTATGACGGATCCGCGTAGGATACAGGTCCGATTCCTCTTCGAAAACACATATTTTCTATGATATTTCTCGGACATTCAGGCCAATAAATGTAGTTAATAATGTTTATTATAAACAGAGCATTTACTTAAATATTTGTATCTATAAAAATAACGTATAAACAGAAAATATATCAAAATAATTGTCGGACTTAATCCATTTATATATATATATATATATATATATATATATATATATATATATATATACCCCCACTGTGCCTCCATGGATATCGGCTTGGATTGTGGAATCGCAGAGCCGAGTTCGAATCCAGGTTGAATCCGTTGCATTCACTTACGTGTTAATACCCTTGGGAAAGATGTGAATCCTATTCTTCTCCCTCCAGATATGGGTTAAATAGCAGGACAGACTGGGTTCTATAGCCTTGGATGGCAACTGGTCTAGGAGAAGGACAACTCTGAATTCAAAACCTGGGGGGGGGTTGTTTGGGGACCTTGTGGCACGTAGTGCACCAGGTCTCTGTATTCGGCCCCTCAAAAAGTGTGGATGGTCCTGCACGAAACCTTCACCACTATAATCGAATCTCATGTGCCGCTGTCGGGCTGTCGGTTTCCTGGAAACTGATTCGCTTGACCCTCATACGTCGAACCCGACGGGAGAATCGATTATATATATATATATATATATATATATATATATATATATATATATATATATATATATACGATTTCTCAGTTCATTGAGGATATCTGCACGAATTTAGTAAAAGACGCATAAGTCATGAAAAAGTACTTTATTTGAGAAAAATTCGCATGAATAATCTTGAGACTCTTCTTGACACATCTATTGAATGAATACGCCGTTATCTTTTAATATAAAGTCTAAAACTTTGAAATACACGAATCAGATGATCTTTATCTATTTCTGACACAGGTTATAGTAGACATCAGAGATTTTATAGTACAATGTGGGCGTAGTTTGACTTCCCACCTCGACTATGCATCTTATGTAGTAGTCCAACGTCTGAAGAGCTAGGTCATATATTTGGGGTGACGTGACCGTGGAGATTGGCCTCATAAGACGGTGCTATGTCCTGTTGGTAGATGTACGACCGTCCTTTGCTCAGACTCGCTATCCAAGGCCTCACAATCTCCTCAAACACCTCGTAATAGCCAGCAACATAGACCCTTAAAGCCTGAGGAAAGAAGTAAAGAGAGATGAATCTCACTCGTTGGTCACGTCCCCAGAATCATCACAGTTGCTTGAAACTTTGTGTGCATGATCGCTGGAATGTCCTCGGGGTCACTGCATAAACATTTGCCTTTCCCTCGATTGATCTTCTCGTCCTGATCAAAAAGTTTTCTCATTAGGGAAAAAAGAAAATGATGTAATGAATATGCATACACCTGGGTTCCCCCTCACAGTAATATGATTGGCTGGTGTCAGCCATAAATACAGACTGATGTGGAGGTACAGGGGACGCCTATTGAAGACGCCTGTTGCCTAGCACTACGACGAGGACCAGTCCATTACGGTTAGATTGTCCTACTCGTTTACAGTAGTGAACCACCACTTTGCTACCTCGAAAAAATATATCCCTTTCCGGAACATATAACAAAACTTTCAAGGGCTCTTGGTATTTCAACTTGCCCAACAAGTGCTTTGCACGAATCAGACGGTTTCTGCATCCCATATTATTGTATCGAAGTTCCTCGTGTAAAATTATTCCGATAGATTGCCTTGAAAACCCGACTTCCTTAACAATGGTGTTAATTGACTTTCTGGAGTTCTTATCGATAGTTTTCTGTGTCTATTTTACAAAGGCCGATGGTGTTTTTTGTTTTTTTTTATAGTATTAGAAACCTTAGCAGGTGTTTTACGTTTGGCTCCTGCTGTAGAATCCCAATCAGTGGCACTTCCTGTTCCTTGCGAACTATGGCAAAAAAACGTCCCTGCCATTTTCAGGAAGTGAGCAATCTAAAAATCACTAGGATCTCCCATTAAGGCAATGATAACAGAGTGTTTTTTTTTTTTGCCTTTTGCGTGATGCTTGTCATCATTTCTCGAAAAAAAAAATATGATTAGAAAATCAAAGCTATTAAAAGACATTTTCAAAAGAAAGTAAATGAACACAGGCACACACACATTATATATATATATATATATATATATATATATATATATATATATATATATATATATATATATATATATATGGTATCAAATGACAAAAAAAATCTTACATTTTGCCGACGCGTTTCGTCTTCCGACTTTTCAAGGCAAAAATGAAATCGAAATGTTTTTGTTGTTATAGTTAAATTAAAATCCAAATTTAAAAAGATAGACGCTTCTGTCTAGGCTTTTTTTTTTTTCTGGTTAATGTAAATTACTTTTATAGTAAGGGATTATTATTTTTTTTTTTTTTGTCCACAGAATTCATCTGGGAATTTAACTATATATATATATATATATATATATATATATATATATATATATATATATATTTGATGTATTTCGGAGGCAATTTTTTAATTTATGCTCGTCTGATTCCATGTTGTCTATTTTATATATAGATTTTCATTTTTTCTAATAATTTGGTAGATTTCCGGTAGATATTGGTAAATAAACTTTCCCATATTACATTCAGCTCACACTAGCGAGAAAATGGCTACTATTAGCCGGAATTCCGAGGGTGGGCTTAAACTTTCATATGCTGACTATGAAGGGATGTTACTACAGATGTAGAATCTTGCTAGCATTAATTAGAACTTATTATTATTAAATGCACCGTTTATTTCCAGGTAAACTGATATCTGAATGCTCAAAGGAAACTTCAAAAGTAACTAGTAGAGACATCTCTCAAAACTGGGCGAAATTTGGCAGTGTGGTGTTACCAAGCACCTGCAGAAAAAAGGGTTTATCCCCACCCCCAAGGATATAGTTGATACGTTAGGGGGTGATGCTCCTGCTTTATCAATAGTGCAAAAGTGAGCAGATGAATTTAGAAGAGGAAGGGTAAGTCTTGAAGGTGACACAAGGTTTGGTACTTCCTGCAACTGACACCACCGAAGAAAACGTTGATCTTGTTCATAACATGGTTTTGAATGACAGGCGGTTTACTACATATCAAACGGCCGATGGTATTAGCATATTCCGCGAGTGAGTTGAGAATATCCTGCACAATTAACTTGGCATGTCGGATGTCTCTTCTCGATGGGTGTCACGTCTTCTGAGACTTGAACTAAAGTTAGCCAGGCTGATCATATCACGAGAAAATCTGATATTGTTTGAGGCAGAGCCATCTAGTTTCCTTGAACTTTTCCTAACCCAAGATTAGTGATAGGCTCATCACTTTGATCCAGAGACAATGACACAAAACATGCAGTGGAAACACACTTCGTCACCTGTCCGAAAGAAGGCTAAGTTCGTTTGATCTGCAGGGAAGATGATAGCCTCAGTTTTTGGGAATTCAAAATGCATTGTTTTTTATTGACCATCTTCGAAAGGACCACACTATCAATGAGAAATACTAGGCCAATTTACTGAGGCAGTTACGAAAATTTATCAATATCAAACGCCCAGGAAACTGAGGAAAGGTTATCTGACAATTCTTCCAATGAAACCATCTCCAAGGAAGCCACCAAATCTTATGAAACAGCCTTAAAAGATAGTGGATTTTCGGTAACATATAACACTACACAGCACAACATAAAAACAGCAGGAAAATAAACATGATATGGTTCAACACACCTACAACAAAAACTTCAAAACAAACGTAGGAAAAATATTCATTAACTAATACGTAAACACTCCCGCTAACAAGCATTCTCCACAAGATATTCAGCAAAATCACAATAAAAATCAGCTACAGTCGTATCGAGAACATGACACAAATAATTAAAAAAGCTCTATAAAAAACACCCACACAAATTAAACCGACGTTTAACTAGCGAGCAAAGAACGAATGTTCCTTAAACGGCAATTGATTACAGAACAATGTAATATACCAAGCTACTATAAAATCAGCAGATGACAAAGAAATAATATCTATAAGAGTAATTGAAGGACCCTGGAAACTACGCACAAAAATAATAATTTACAAATAGTAAATACGCGAATAGCACAATGCTTTCTAAACATATACTGGAAATTAAAAATGAAAACCAAATCACAAAAAAAAAAAATAACATGGAAAATAAGGAAAACAGCATCAGCCAACAAGAATAATTTGCAAAAACTACAAACATTGTCTGCTTGAGAAAATGGATATAATTACCTTCCTATACCAACATAAATTAATAAACTAACGCTCAAAACTCACTTCAAAAGACAGGCACAAAAACAAATTTTTACTACGTTACTTAAAAACCGAAAACTAAAAAGAAGTAAAAAATAAAAATAAATAAAAACTAAAAGTAAATAAGTATAATAAATTAATCCAAATCAATCAATAAATAAATAAAATAAATAATAAAAAAATTTACAAACTAAGAAGACACACATAAACACAAATAAACATAATAATTATCGAAAACAAATAACAATGCAAATAACATTTTACATTATAAAATAACCACGAAACTGCATTCGGATCCACAAAAATTCTGATCAATAGCCCCCTAGAATAATTTGAAATATAATCATTACCCCCACATAATAACCGTTAGAATGCCAGAATGCATTACTAGCCAACATATATACATAGTCGAGCCAAAACATAACGCACATGGCCTGATGATTTCGTTTAACCATGAAACAGAGAATCGCCGCTGAGTGTTGACCTCAATGTTCACTTTATATATATATATATATATATATATATATATATATATAAAGAAAGACAGACACACGAAGAGATTGATTTTTTATCAATTAATTCGTTTTCTACAGCTTATAAACTGTTTTCAGGTTATTTAAAGCCAGAAAATACTTTTAGATTGTGAGTATTTGCTGCGGATAAAAAAGATTTAGTCTTACAAGTCTTACTAATTAACCCACAGCTGGGGAAGAAAAGGTGATTCAATACCTTTCCCAAGTGTATTTGCAAGTGATGGAATATAACGAACCCAACGGGAATTGGAACTTCCGGATAACAATTCCGAGCCATTATCCATTACACCACCCACATAAGCTGGTATTCCCAATACGAACACAGATAGATAGATAGATAGATAGATAGATAGATAGATAGATAGATAGATCGTGAGCAGAAGGAGATAGATGGATAGATATCGTTTACCCTGATTGTTTATTTGGCCTGTCAAATTGATCAAATGGTAAACTATGAAGAATGACGCCAGTTCATTTCGACCATTCTGCACGTTTCGATTGACCACTGTCCAGATCGTAAATCGTAAGCCTTTAACAAAGCACTTGGACCCGACACAACATTCAGGAGACCAGTCTCCTGTCCCGCTGGGCTTGTTAATTAACTTTGCTGCCACGAGATGGCGTGAAGCTTGAAATTTGTGTCAACAAAGCTAGAAAACCGGTTCGCTTGCAAGCGGCAAACAGCAAACGTCATTAAAGACGTCTTTTCGGTCTTGCTTAATTCTATGTGATGGCAGGCACCGAATGAACCTAGAGTAGATAGACACATTGTCAAACAGGACCAGACAAACACTGAGCAGCAATCTTCTGAGATCAATTATGACTTTGAGCAAAAGCATTTTAACTAGTTTATCTCAATAGGATCATAAGGACAATCTTCATACTTACGTTATTTATATCAACATATAAATTTTCTATTTTCTTTTATATATATATATATATATATATATATATATATATATATATATATATATATGAATCTTTCATTGAAAATGGCGGACAAAGAAGATTTAACTAATCTTTTATTGAGATTTCAGTATTTTCAACGGTTAAAGAATATAGAAATTGTCCATAGTTATAATTGTGCCGAGCGCTTTCGGCTACTTCTGTAGCCATTATCAAACTTGAAATGATGATCCCTCTTCCCATTGTTGACCTCCTCTCTACTGTTCCATCTTTTTTAAAACTAGAGGAGATAACTGACAACTGACATCCATTAAACATGAAACTAG
>CAHIKZ030000969.1:102500-117500 GCA_903632075.3 Acanthosepion pharaonis
AGAGTGAGAGCCAATAGCTGGCTGCTACAAACAGGCAGGGAGATTCTATTGGCCAGCGTGAGAACCAACAGCTGACTGACACGAATGTTAACTAGCATGCTAGCATGCAAAAAATCGATAGCTGCATTCGTCACAAGTGGGAAAAATTTGAATCTACATAGCACTTTACTCCAATTGGCTCATTCGCTTACTTAAACTCAATGTTGATTCTGATTCTGCAGAACTGGGTTCGGTGTGAAAAAGTATTTGTTGTTAACATTCTTTTTTCATTCGGTTTTTCCAGTTACGAGTCCTTTTTTAAAGCTGATCGTTTTGTGTTCATTTTGTTTAGTTCTTTTTTCGTAACAGATTTAATGTTTAGTATAGAGCTTAGAAAAAATTTGCAGTGTGAGATAAGCAAGAAGTAAGGCATGTAACAACATCAGCACGGTAAAGGGCACTCCTTTAAAGGCAAGGAAGAGCAAAAAATATTTTAAGTCAAGTGATAGCGATTGCTGTATGAGTCGTACGATTTTTGAATCAAGCACGGTCAACGCTGGGCCATGCTGCTAGTAGTAATATAAATGAGAGACAACAAATCTAAGTTTATGTGTTCGAAGATTTTAAATTATAGTCTTATTGTAAAGAAATATGACAAACGCATCTAACTCATCATTTTCCTTGTTCTTCAACGGAAACTGATTTAAGGATGATTCGATCTTATTAACTCCTATACAAAAGTTAATTTTAGATTTACGAGGGTGGGCTGAAAATTTCATAGTCTGATAACGAAGCAGTAATGTTAGAGTTGTGAAATCTTGCATGCATTAACACCAACTCTTCTTATTAATAACTGCATTGTTTCTTTCCAGGTAGAATGACATCTGACTGTTTAAAGAAGACTTCAAACTAGTATCGACTTCTCTTTAAAATGGAAAAAATTTGGCATTGTGGCGTTATCGAGTAACTGCTTGAAAAGGCTTTTAGCAGCCAATGACACAAATGAGAATTGGCTGAAAAGTTGATGTGCATGTAATTAATGCGTGCAATATTTCATACCTCCAGCATCACTCTTTCATAGTCAGCCTATGAAATTTTCAGCCCATTTTCGTATATACAAATACAAGTAATCTTTGTGCGCGTGCTGTGTGTGTGTGATTTCAGAGAAATATAAACTGATCAGGCTAGTCGAGAAGCAATTTACTTAAAACTTTATCCAACACGAAAGCATTAGATGCCTGACATTTCTGTGCATTTTCACACTGTGCCTCGAGAATGGAAATTTTTTTTTTTTTTTGTTCGAAAACTTCTTCAAAAAGTCTAAATAGATAGATAGATAGATAGATAGATAGATAGATAGGGAGTGAGAAAGAAAGAGAAAGAGAATAAAGTGGTCGACACATAGAAACTTCAACCTCACACACGCACGTATTTCTATCCATCTATCTTTCAATCTATGCACACACACACACACACACACACATACAAACACACACACACACACACACACACACACACACACACACACACATATATATATATATATATATATATATAAATGTGGTGCCACATAAAATGCCGTTGTTTGTATTGTGTCTAATGTTCTATGGATTTATAATTATGGCAATCTTTTTGTAACAGACTTCAGACTGTTCAATGAAAAAATGTTTTACCTAGTTTCTACCATATTCTTCGAAGTAGTTCTTCGCTTTCTGTTTGAACATTTCATCACATGATGTAGCATCAATATTCGTCGTGTGGTCGGTTTGGGCACATTGTTTTTATTGTTCCAACTATTTTGTAATTCCATTTGTGTTTATATATATATATATATATATATATATATATATATATATATATATATAGTTTATGAAAAACTAGGTAATCCGCATGGGTAGACAAAAAGAGCAAATAATTTTTTTATATATATATATATATATATATATATATGTATGTATGTATGTATGTATGTATGTATGTATGTATGTATGTATGTATGTGTATATATATATATATATATACACACATACATATGTATATATATATATATATATATATATACACACATATATATATACATATATATATATATATATATATATACATACATACATATATATATATATATATATATATACACACACACACATATATATATATACATATATATATATATATATATATATATATATATATATATATATATATATATATATATACTCACAGTTCTAAATACATCATATAAATAGAGTGTGAGTTTTCGTTAACAATGTCCAAGTACTTTGACACTTTATGAATAATCGCCGCTGTTTCTCGACAACGAACAAAAGCAATAACACGCAGTTAGCATTGCCAGAGACAATTATATTTCATGTCAATTTCATCTCCGGAATATACGCGCGCAATTAAACAGATATAAATTAGAAAATTAACGACAAAGAAAAGCAAAATAAATATTTCTTCATCATCCAAAGATGCGGCGACAGTAAACCAATTTAAGTTGCATTTGTTTTCTTATCTTCCTTTCATTTGTCCTGGAAGACATTTTTAAAATGTACATAGAAGTTCGCTTATCGCCCTGTTCACGCAACTCTCCAATATTTTGAACAGGAGCAGAAGTTTGTCCTTGTTTAGTACTGTGTTTCCGGTTCCTTTCATTCTCTTTTACTCCCAGTAGCTCTTTGTGTCTTAGTGGCATTATAGCCTTGCTTGGAGTGAACTGATTTTAGGAAATGTTTTAATTTAAGCAAAGTATTAAGAAACAGGAAAATTTCGTTGAAAGCAAAGAAAAAGTACTAAACTGTTATGTAATATCGGTCCACCTCTTTGACAGTTAATGTGGAAAATCTTCTTGCAGATGAAAAATAGTCTTGATCCAACAGAAATGTAGTTCTACAGAAGGATGGTGAGAATACCATGGACTAAGCATGAAATGTGAGAGTTAATATGTATAATGAAGTGAGTAAGCGTATTAGTGTTACGAGGTGGGTGAGTTGATCAGCGTTATTAAGTGAGAGAGTCGACCAGTTTTAGGTAGTGGTTGAGTCTATCAATAGTGTTATGAAGTGAGTGACTCGACCAGTATTATGAAGTGCTTGAACAGATCAGTGTTATGAAGTGGGTGAGCGAATCAGTGTTATGAAGTGGGTGAGCCAATCAGTGTTATGAAGTGTATGATCTAATGAGTATTATGAAGTGGGTTAATCTATCAGTGCTATGAAGTGAGTTAGCTGATCAGTGTTATGAAGTGTGTGACCTAATGAGTATTATGAAGTGGGTGAGCCGATCAGTGTTATGAAGTGGGTGAGCCAATCGATGTTATGAAGTGGGTGATTCGATCAGTGTTAAAATTGGCTTAGCCGATCAGTGTTATGAAGTGTTCTGATCTAATTAGTTTTATGAAGTGGGTGAGCCTATCAGTGTTATGAAGTGGGTGAGCCTATCAATGCTATGAAGTGTGTTAGCCGGTCAGTGTTTTGAAGTGTGTGACCCAATGAGTATTATGAAGTGGTTAAGCCAATCAAAGTTACGAAGTTGGTGAGCCGACAGACTAATGAATAACACAAGACTTGAACCTTTGATTATTTAACATCATATTTTATTCAAATCCTGAATTCATCAATTATTATCGACAAGTGCAGGTGTGCGGCACCGAAACGCTCTCTCAAACGAACCTCGTCCTTATCTTCACCTGTTCTGTGAGAGATTGCCTACCTCCTTTTGGAACGACTGTTTATATATGCATTTCTCAAATAGATTTTTTTCTTACGCGTACACATATCAGACACAAGTAGGCTCACAGGTGTTTACTTCTTCGATCACCAATGATGAAAAAAATTTCAAGAAAACTGGATTTGACTCTCTGTATTAGATTAGGCGACACACTGAATATCAAAGTTCTGGAGAAATTTATATTTCTGGTGTAGTAAGCATTGTGTGTATAAAAGATACGATAATAATGATAACGGAAAGTCAACTGGCGCCTATATATACTAAAAAACTTCCTTTTTCTTTCTTTTTATTTCCTTTCTTTTTTCTTTCTTTTTTTCTTTCTTTTTTTCTTTGCTTTGTGCATATTCCTACGGCATAATATATAATTAATACTTGTTTCAAATGTAGGCATATGAACTCTCTGATCAACAGAAGGCGTACTTTTCTACAATCAAATCATTGTAAATTTTAATCCTATGGAATAAACGTTTTACAAAATGTCAGCCTACCTTGCATTTTTCTTTCGTTCCATAACATTTGTTGAAAGTATACCGTGTTTCATTGGTGACAATTACGTTCCTGCGAAAACACTGCTCTATGGAACCGACTCCCAAGAGGATGTTTCCCCGTTCACTATAATCTTAAACTGTTCAAGTCTAGGGTTAACCGTTATCTTCTCCACCTACCCGCATAAACTGTGCCTCTTACTCTGTAACCCTCTACCTCGAGTGGCTCCTGGGACTTGTACATGGTAAATATCACTGTAAAAAAATACCGAGTATTATTGATATATCCTAGATAAATAAAAACCTACCACTTCCCTGGTTTGTATATATTCTGTTTCCAATACAATAGCCTTCCTAAACTGCGTCTAGAGATTATATGCAAGTTATGAATTGGTATAAAGAGTTGCGTCTTTAATGTTAAAAATCTTATTATGATGTTGTTTAGATTCTACTCAATATTATTAACTTAGATATATAGTGATAGAGAAAACTATTGTTTTTGGTTGGAAAACATTTTGCTAAGTTAACAAAACAGACTAATTTGACTGTGAGTAGTTTATTTGCAACTATTTATTTTGATACTTTTACATTATTATACCTTGTAAAAGTAATGTAAAAAAAATAATATGAAAAGATTTTAGAACAAATTCGTCAATTTCTTAATGGAAAAACATAAAAAAAATTATTTTAAAAATAAAAGATATATTAACAAAAAATAATAAGAACCTCCTAAAATTTATTGCCCAAATGCTTCTTTCTTTTCAATAAGATTTAGCAGCCTATTGTCAACATCTGATGTTAGATTTGCAATTTTAGCGGCTGGTCAGTTGTTTGCAGCAACTTTAACTGCCTCCCAGAGTTCACACTTGCTGTTGAATTGCCTTCCATTAGAGTAAATATCTCTCTTGAGGATGCTCCACAGGTTCTCAAAGGGATTCAAGTCACAGCTATTTGAAGGCCAGTCCATAAGAGAATCTTCAACAAATCCCTTTTCTTTCAACCAGGATTTAGTAAACTTTGATGCATGACTTGGTGCGTTGTCTTGCATAAAGATCATAGATCTACGCTTGGCTAAAGACTGGTTATCACGCCATTCAAAGAAATATTGCTCTAGAAAATCACAGTACCTTTTGGAATTCATTTTAACCCCGTCTTTCAGTTTAAATGGATCCACGAGCTCATTACCAATAATCCCAGCCCATATCATGATCCCACCGCCGCCTTGTTGGCGTTTAAAAAATTTTCTTGAGTTATGTTGCTTGCAAACCCATCCTCGAGCCCATCCATCGGGCCCATCGAGTGTGATCCTTGATTCGTCTGTAAAAAGCACTTTACTGAAATTAGTTTTCATGTATTTTTTTGCCCACTGCAATCTTCTTTCCTTATGTTTTTTTTGTTAAAATGGGTTTCTTTATTTGATTTTTTACATCAGCAAACTTCCTTAATGCTTTCCACCTTGTTTCCCTTGAGACCATAGGAGCTCCAGCGGCCTCACATATGAACACACTTGACACATTTGGGTTTCTTATTAGTTCTCTTCGGATATGTGATAGATCTCGCTTTGTTAAATTCCTGAATTCAGCCTGAGACTTTTTTTTTCCCTGGTTGAATTCCCATTTGACATATTTTCTTGATTGTTCGATGATCCCTTTTCAAATCCTTAGAAATTTGAAGCGAAGACTTTCCTTTGCTAATTTCTTTGATTATATAGTTCTTTTCATTCATTGTTAGTTCTTTTTTACGAGCCATAATACTAAATTGTAGTTCTTGCAAATAATCTTTTGACACTGCAAATTGCTATAATTACTGAAAAAATACTAAACATCAATCTGAAATTGAAAATTGGGACTTAATTGCTTTCATGCTTACTCGCTATACATAATAGTACAAATTATTTCATTGGATAACACATATCTATGAATTTTACATAAAATATTTGACAATACCTCTTTTGCATATAATCTCTAGACGCAGTTTAAACAATAATTGCGAGTTCCGAAATTTTTGCCTCAGCCAATGTGTTCCATTTTCTTGTGACTTTCACTAAATTGTGCTCTCCGTCTAGTTTGGTCTTATATAAATTTCCGGGTAGACATTAACCGGGTGGTCATTTTTTACTTTAAATGTTTTCTTTACAAACACGTCTATATCATTACATCTGCAACTAAACTTTTTTCGAAAAGGAATTGATCTGTGGCGACCCCAGTATTTATTAAGCTCATCGTAAGACATACCAAATTAGGCTTTGCACTCTCTGTCTCACCAGAGCGTCAAAAGAGCTAGGTGCATCAGAAGGTTGAGCAGGAAAGTGTCCGAATAGAAACCAGGTTTCGAATCTGACCCCCAAAAGATGTCAGTGACTTCACCCACGGTCGAACGATGTGAGTTTAAGATTGGACAACCTGGTGGAAAAATGTTATACAAGCGTCCCACCCAAGAGGGAAAGACGAGATTCCCTCACCGTCGTGCGAACATCAACATTCGAAGAAAGTCCCCACAAACCACACTCTCTTACGCTGATATTAATTGACGATGTCCAGAAATGAATAAACAAAAATTTTACGTATAAAAGATATAGTTTCGTAATTTTATCGGTCTTTACAACAGTAACGTTACACATTCTCAAAAGTGGACTTTTTGTTACTAGGTTTTGAATACGCCCCACAGTCCTTTTATTATAGTGTCGTTATAATCCTAACTGGTAACTAATATACCATTATTAATTATACTAATATTTGAATCAACTGTATAGTAATAACTAGAGCCACATTGTTATAGCGGACAATAGCGAAATTTATTGGAAATACTTATAGACTTCATATGATTATCAACAGTATTAATATAGTTATTAACAATTTCTGTCCGCACCAAATGTACTGGATGACATATTTGCTTTGGCGATTCGACAATAGCCAAGTGGTGATGGAGTGGCTGGGTTTTCTTCCAGCGTCACATGTCACTGATCTTTCTCGTATAATATATGTGTGTAATAAACACGTTTTTTTTACTGCACACAGATTGTTTATATATATATATATATATATATATATATATATATATATAACAATCTATATACGCCCGCACATATATATATATATATATATAATATATATATATATATATATATATATATATATATATATATATATTCCGCATATTTAGGCAGCAAATGTTCTTTAAGGCAAATATTAAAGGCAACAGACAGTTTGTGTCGATTCATTTTACTAATCCATTTTTCAAAATTACGAATGATCCTTCTCAGACAAGGAAGAAATTCCGTCAGAAATTACCCGAATTCACACACATACACACACACATATATATACATACATATATATATATATATATATATATATACATACATACATATATATATACATACATATATACATACATATATATATATATATATATATATATACATATATATATATATATATATATATACATACATATATATATATATATATATGTGTGTGTGTGTGTAATTATCTAATAGTACATTTTCTGGGAAAGACTGGATAATTAGGCTTTGACCAGTAGTTGGTCAAAGTCAGTATGTTCAAATGCTCTGTCCCGATGACTTGTAAGTTCTTGCTTATGCATAATAGCTGGTCCCTATCTGTCCTTTCTTGTCCGTCTTCTTTCAGTCTTTCCTTTATCTACTTCTTCCTTTTTTTCCCTTCTCTCTTTTTAATTCCCTTTAATTTTGTCTTCTCTTTCTTTACTCTAACCTCTTCCCCTTTCTCTGTCTTCTCAACTTGCTCCTTTGTTTCTCTTTCTCTCTTCCCTTTGTTTCTCTTTCTCTCTTTCCTGTGTTTCTCTTTCTCTCTTTCCTTTGTTTCTCTTTCTCTCTTTCCCGTGTTTCTCTTTCCCTTTTCTCTTTGTTTCTCTTTCCCTCTTCCCTTTGTTTCTCTTTCCCTTTTCCCTTTGTTTTTTACCTTTCCTTACACTTTCCTTCGGTCATTTATTTCATCCTCCCCTTTCTCATTTCATTTTCTTTTTCTAAGGCACTTCTTTCTTTTGTCTTTACTTCACCCCTGTTTTTTTTTTTTTTTTCTTCTTCATTTTATATATGACCACCCAAAGCAGACACAACGTGTCTCAGACCAACGGGGTGCACAAGTCAAATATGCAAACAGTGTCAATGCAAGCATCCCGCTGCAGACCACACACACTTGTGACGTGTGACGTCAGGCGTCGAGTGACCAATCGCTTTCTGTCTCTTCGTGCTACACCTGAACAATACGGTCAACAGAAAGCGAGGGGAAAAGACAATGACTAAATTTTCAGTGACCACTGCTGTACAAACAAAAAAATGGGGTCGGTTTCTCCCACAAGTAATTTTTTTAAACAAATCGAACGGCCAGATTCACTTGGTTTTATTGCAGTAATTTTGTACTTAGTGCTGGAAGGTGTGCGTTTGCGTATACGAGAATATATACGTGAAAGAGTAATTACGTGTACATACATACATATTAGTTCAAAAATCTGTGTGCTCGAAACTTCTTGTGTGCATAAATAAGCGTGATTTATTGCTAGTCAAAGGCTATGCTTCGTGTAATGGTCAGCGGCTCGGAAAAGGAAATCGGCGCGACAAGTTCGAATTCCAGTCGAGTTCATTGCATTCACTTCCGCGCAAATCGATTTAGAAAGGTAAGGATCCATCTCTTCTTCCCCTACCAAGTAGTAAGACTGACTGGACTATTCAGCCTTGGTTCACAACCAGTCTATTAGAGGTAAAATTCTGAATTACCAAACCCTGATGTATAAAACTCATTAGCGTGGAAATACGTAGTCGTCTAAAAGAACGAAAACCCTAACTGAAAATCAATCCTTCCTCAGAGTGGACTAGATGCGCGATGGGCCAATCACCTTGTCCAATGAAATAATTCCATCACCCCACCAGAGGCCATATCTGGCACGCAGTACTAGATAAATGGAATAATAATAATAATAATAATAATAATAATAATAATAATAATAATAGCTAGAAAGACCCGTGAAACACGGAGTTCCTATTTGAATTGTCTGATGAATCTTAATTCATAACTTAATAACTGGTGAGTCTTATGACAATAAAATATCGATAGAACTTTCCGTATCATCATCAAATTATTAAATATGTGAATGCTGGTCGTTAATTTTAACAAATAAAAAATTTGAAATTGAAAACTATTCCATTTCAACTAACCAACTGTTAAACACATCTAACAATCATAAATACTAAGATCTGAACCCAATCTCTTCGTTAATTTAAGAACCCAATCTCTTCATAATCTATCTATCTATCTATCTACAAATAAAAATATTTGAAATTGAAAACTATTCCATTTCAACTAACCAACCGTTAAACACATCTATCTATCTATCTATCTATCTATCTATCTATCTATCTATCTATCTATCTATCTAACCGAACCCAATCTCTTCATAATCTATCTATCTATCTATCTATCTATCTATCTATCTATCTATCTTCTATCTATCTATCTATCTATCTATCTAACCGAACCCAATCTCTTCATAATCTATCTATCTATCTATCTATCTATCTATCTATCTATCTATCTATCTATCTAACCGAACCCAATCTCTTCATAATCTATCTATCTATCTATCTATCTATCTATCTGAACCAATCTCTTCATAATCTATCTATCTATCTATCTATCTATCTATCTAATCATAATCTTCATCTATCTATCTATCTATCTATCTATCTATCTATCTATCTATCTATCTCTTCTATCTATCTATCTATCTATCTATCTATCTATTATCTATATCTTTCTTTCTTTCGTTCGTTCGTTCGTTTTCATTTTCACTGAAATCAAGTAGTGTTTTTTCTCCTATTTTCCACGCGATCAAAACGGAATAGTCCACTATTTATGAGGTATTGGCAGGGCATAACGGTCGTGCAAACTAACGAAGGGAGGGATAAGAGCAATAATAATAATGATATAATTTTAAGCAAAAATTTTAACGCGGCAGTTTAAGAAGACAAATAACTATGAAGTTACGTATTTTCTAATCGTTATGATTATGTGAAAATTTACAGTTTAATCTAGTGGCTGGGATATATCCATCAACACCAGTAGCTAGATATGAAATCTCTCCAGTGAGCATAGAGGATTATCTCTGTTTACCGATGATCGAAGCGTTCAAATACGCCTAGATGATGTTGGTAGATGATCCAAAATTTAGTACCATATATAAAGACGTTCACCAGGACAACTTAGCGGATATTTTCTTTTCCCGCTACAAATATTCTTATTTTCCAGAAACTTTTTTTTTACGGTAGCTCGAATGTTTTACTTGCTTTGTACAGTCTGCTATCTGGATGCGTATACAAACGCGGTAAGTATAAGGTACCATAATATAAGTATGAGGCCCTCAGGGATGATCTATTTCACCTCTAATCATCTACACATCGATGATGCACTCAAGTCTTACGTCGTTGACACATATATTGGATAAAAATGAATAAATAAGAGAGTGCTATCAATCCTCTTATGTGGCAGTGAATGCGGGCAATTTTCCTCACAAATGAAGAAGAGGCTATTTTTCGTCCATTTTTCGCGGTTAACATATGAACATTTAAAATTCAAAATCCACACAGAGTGGCCCAATACGATACTAGGCACATATCCTATGACATTTCGCACGTCAGGATACACACATATATATATATATATATATATATATATATGTGTGTGTGTGTGTGTGTGTGTTTGTGTTTTGTAGGAATGGATTATTCATTTATTCATCCAACATATTTTAATTTACTGCTTAAAGCTTATTTTTAATAGATAGCCATATTTGAGTAAATGCTCTGTTTTAATTATTTCCCCTAGAGGACGCATATTTTTCTAACAAGATTTCTCAAAGCCGGTAGATGGAAATAAATATACTGTTTAATAAATAAATACAGATCAAATATGAGTATCCATTAAAATTAAACTTTAAGTAACAAATTTATATATATATATATATATATATATATATATATATATATATATATATATATATATATATATATATATATATATATATATATATATCCTATATAGAGCCATACAAACCTTGGTAGGTTTGTCTGGCTCTCTAGGTTTGACTAAGTCTGCTCTACTTTTGTATTGAGCACTTTTTTAGTTAGTTGATTACTCGTATCGGTGTTTTTTTCTTTGGGCTTTGGACCTGTATGCTGTACGATTATTTTCGACAGACGTTCATGTTCCTAGCTCTTTCTTTTTTAAAAACCTTTTTTCCTTCGAATCATTAGCAAATCAAGAAACCGAAGGTTTTCCGAGATGTGTGTAGTTACCTATATATATATATATATATATATATATATATATATATATACTCTCGACTCTCCCGTCGAATTCGATGAATGAGGGTCAAGACATCAGTTCCTAGAAAACCAACAGCCCGACAACAGCACATGAGATTTGATTATAGTGGTGAAGGTTTATATATATATAATTGTGTGTGTGTGTGTGTGTTTAATATTACTCAAACCGGACGAAATAATCTACTGTTTTGAGGACATATCCCGCGGACTGGAAACGGCTTCTCTTGATTTTTCCCAAATTGAGAGATTCTAGTTGGAAATAGATTCTTTCTCTATTTGAGGAAGATATAATCACAAAGGGAAAAGATGTCATGGACCTGTCAGCTGTAGCATATGCTGGAGGAAAACATCTCGCCTCAACCCGGGTCAATGAGACCGGGATAATAAAAATAAATAATAAAAAAAAAAAAAATCACTCCTTTGAACGAACTGAGCCACTTTCATGAGTGTATGGAGTGACGTTACTAAGCGGCCGTCACGTGTCCCAAGTGACTTTATCTCGGCCAAAGGGAGATAATCGCTTTTCGCATCCGTACATTACTAATGAATGTTATGTTGCTGGGTAAATATAATAAGAAATAATGTTGGCTAAAAATGAATAAATAAGAGAGTGCTATCAATCCTCTTATGTGGCAGTGAATGCGGGCAATTTTCCTCACAAATGAAGAATAGGCTACAGACAATAGAAATTTGATTCTACAGAAGGATGCTGATAATACTATGGATGGAATGTGTGAGCAACAAGGAATCTTCACGCATGAATAGACAATCGCTAATTTATGCTGACCTCAGTGTACTTATATATATATATATATATATATATATATATATATATATATATATATATATATATATATATATATAAACACACACACACATAATGTAGTAAAATAAGACGTGAAAAACTGCTCAGTGTACCGTTCAAAAAATTGAATTTGCAGAGCAGGTTAATCTATATCTATAAATCAGATGTCTGTGTGTGCGTCCGTCTGGGTGTGTCTGCCTGGGTGTATATGTTCTTTATGCACGTCCACATTTCACGAACCATTTCGATGAAATTCTACACACATGTTGCAAATTTAGTAAAGTAGGTTAAGACCAACGTTTTAATCTTCAGGTCCCCCGGGTTTAGCAGAAAAATCCATAAAACTGAAGGTGGGTACGACTTTTCGCAAAAATCAAAGCAAAGTTACACGGGGACCAAATTTTTACGGGATGATCTTATGTTCTTTGCAGTTAATGCAAAACATCAGCTCATGTTACGAGGTTTACGACGAGTTTTCCTGCAACATTGGTTTCACGCAAAAAATTGCAAAAATCTGTGAAAAAAATCGTTTTTTTTTTCGTACTACTTAAAATAAAAAACTTGAATAACTTTCTTACCCGATTTTCTACAAAACTCTATGCAAGGGAGGTAACTTATGTGATATTTTAAAGAAGTTTTTAAGAAAGTTTTTTTCTGAAGATATTTAATTGTATTATTTTAATGTACTATTTTTATATAACACTTTGCTGATATGAACAATTAAGTACTTAGTTGCTATACGCGTAGTTGTCGTTATTTATTTATGGCCGCAATTCTCTTATATAAATGGCTTCCAGAATTTTTTGTTTATGGAGCACCGATGTATTTTCGACTAATATCTCTCTAAACTGGAAATGTGGACATGAGTGTTCTTTTAAATGTTCTGAGATTGAACTGTGATCGTTCAAGCAAAACGTAAGTCTTCTCGTCATTTCGTTGTTGTAAAACCAGCGTACGTATAAACATTTTTATCAGAAATGCAATCTCCCAAAAGACATCTGAATTGATATACGATGTTGATCTTTTGTAAGACGCTAGTTAATTTTCTACAACCACCAAGAAATTAATTCGTAGAGTTGAAAGGATTAAAACTAACATACACACACACACACACACACACAGATATATATATATATATATATATATATATATATATATATATATATATATGTAACCACCTATGTTAGCTCTATCACGGATATTGAGCACTTTCTTCTACTAACGCACACATATTGGCGTGTTTATTCACAGAATAAGTACTTAATAATTCGCATTTCCTTCGACTATGCGCCGATGGCTTAGGTGGAATAATCTCTGACTGTTGCCGAATCAGCTTGGGTTTCGATTACATTTAAAGCAATTGGATGTCTACCCGCTCCGCTGTGCGTGCAGTGAAGTGATCTGTCTGTGAATGACTGCATTTTTTTTTTAATTCAGACTCTGTTATAATAAATGTGCCTCTGATTATAAATGTATAAAAGTAGTTTAAAGAATGTAATATTGTATATATTTACAACTAAGATGTGGATTGAATTCAAGTTTCAACCTCCTTGCCTCTTAATGTAAAATATATAGAAAACAGATGACCAAAGAAATGTCTGCTACGTCAAAACAAGCTTAAAGCTATCAACTTGAAAAAAATTATCATTTTGTAATTTTACCTGGAGTCCCATTAATTGCAACTTCAGTGAAAAGCAATCAAGGAACATTTATTTATTTATTTATTTATTTATTATCCTATTAGGCAATTTGCGCCGAATTAATCGTCTGCCTAATTTCATTTGCTCTAGGCTCCTTTATTTTTGTCCATAATCAGCCGAGGTAATTTCGCGCGAAATTTCGCTCTCCTGATATTTTTGATTAAATCGCTGTGCCTTCTCTTGCAATTTCTGTATGATCTACTGTTTATTATCTATCAATAGACCGTATACAGCTGTTTGTCCCCGTGTGTATAGACTTGTTTTATTGGATTAGGAGACACTTATCTTGTTGGTTATTGCTAATTCTCTTGTAAGGTTGGCCCTTTGTCTTGGGCAGTTGATAGGCAGTTTGCGGAAATATGTAAGACGAATTTAAATTTGTTTTAATTATCATGTTATTTGAATAGATAGATTAAAATATAAATACAACTGAAATAATAGTTATACAGAATATGATATAATTTATAATAAAGTACGCTTAGTTTGATATATGGCTATATGTATGGATCAGGTACAAATGCCAAAATTCACAATCAGTTATTTATTTGATATTCACTGAGTAATAATAGGAATAGATAGATAGATAGATAGATAGATAGATAGATAGATAGATAGATATGAATAAGCTGAGATAGAGCGATATGAATAGACTGCGATAGATAGATAGATAGATAGATAGATAGATAGATAGATAGATAGATAGATATGAATAGGCTGAGATAGAGCGATTTGAATAGACTGCGATAGATAGATAGATAGATAGATAGATAGATAGATAGATAGATATGAATAAGCTGAGATAGAACGATATGAATAGACTGCGATTAATAGATAGATAGATAGATTACATACATACATAGATTGATAGGAACGAACGCAGGTAGTACAAACATATGATAGATAGATAGATAGATAGATAGATAGATAAATAGATAGATAGAT
>CAHIKZ030000969.1:120000-177500 GCA_903632075.3 Acanthosepion pharaonis
TGTTCAATTTCATTTTCTCCTATCTGTCATCTGTCATAACTTATCCATACACCGAGTCATTTGAAGTGTTTAGTATTTACTAATTCTACATCCTGAATTTTCATTATGGATTCAGGGTAGATGACATCACGACTTTCATTTCAATTCCAGAACAAAGTTTATCTTGAGTTCTATTTCTTAAAACACTTGGCACATTGTATATGAGAGTGCTGGGTATGAGGATAAACTACATCCGGCAGCAAGGACTTTAATCGGGAGATTGGAGGCTTTGAAGAGCGTGAAACAACGTCTTAATTTCAATTGTTCCCAGGACCAACCTGACTCCGGGTGGTAGCACCTGTTAGGGAAATAGCGAAACCCCAAATAAAACACAAGGAAAGTATAAAAATACACTTTTTATAGTAAAAATACTAGCAACACATTTTATGTAAAAAAAAAATAGCAACAACACTTATTTATAATAAAATCAGCAAAAATACATTTTTAAAGAAATATGACCAGAAATACACTTTATCTGTAGTTGAAGGCATACAATTGCGTTCAAAATATATTTAGTTGTTGAAGCCATAAAATTGTTCAAATTATTTACATTTCGAATAACCCATAGAGGTGTTGATATGTCACTAAACAAAATCAATGAAATGAAGCCCAAACATGGTATATGAAAATCGATATAAAACATACTAAAATCAATACATTAAACTATGAGACAGCTATGTCTGTGGTTCTGTAACAATTGAAACCATGCTATCACCTGATCGTAGAGAATGAACGTATAATAAAGGTCAGCTTAGTCTGGTGCAATCGAGGATCAAACTTATTAACGTAACAATCTGCTAAATTAGACGTTAAACTACATCTGCGTCCTGGATAAGACGTTAAACTACGTCCAGCAGCAAGGTCTCTGATCAGGAGGTTTTGACGAGCGTGGAACCACCTCTTAATTGCTGGTGTTCCCAGGTCCACCCTGACTCGGGGTGGTAGCACCTGTTAGGGTCCCAGCTATGGGCAAATTGTTAACTATTACCAGTAATATATTTTTGAAAAAAATTATTACCAGCAATACAATTTTGAAGGAAATGTATTACCAGAAACAGATTTGACAAAACAAAATATTACCTGCAATAAAAAATTTTGTCAGTATTAAATTGAGATTGATATACTGTAAAATAAAATAAACTAAACCAATCTAAACCAAAGAATAAATATTCTATTCATATGAATCTATCCTAAAAATGTTGTCGGCATTAAATAACCCATTGAGGTTGATATGCCGTTAAACAAAATAAACTAAACCAAACCATTACTTCAGAATAAAGTTCCCATATTTTATAAACTTAGTATGAAAAAGATCTATAAACAGGAGATTGTTACGACAGCCTTTCAGGTAGGTAGCATCTGTATAGATTGAAAGTCATCATTTGAAATCTGGGTACCTGGATTCCCCATCACGGACTTCTGTTACTAGCAAAAATATATAACTGTTTCAGTTGCGAAAAATTATTTATATTTGTCCGGAAAACAACGAATGCAAAATACGAGGTGGTCCGAAAGTCTTGTCACCCATTTTCTATATCAGATGGCTGACAGAGAAATGATGGTGTTTATGCAGACCTTCTCGTTGTGTGACAGCGTCAATGAAAGTAAATAAACAGAATCCAATACATGTGCTTTGTATTCCAGTATGACTTGTTCTTCTAGTGTTCTGATTACGTTTTGGTTACGGGTGACAAGACTTTCGGACCACCCTTTACATAGAAAGTATATTTTTTATTATGCTATCATAGTAGGCAGTCATAGCTCTCACGGCTTCCTTTACTTTAATAGCTGTAAAGTTCCACGACTTTTGGGGAATAATGGTTTCTCGTTACCTTTATCTTTTTTTAATCAGTTTCCCTTCTATATTGACTGCCACTCACGTCTGGAGAGACCCGTCTACCCTACTATTTAAAACATTAAGAATTTTCCAATAAGAAAAGTATTTCAGAAATATTCTTCTTCTTGAGTCTAACTTCTTATATCCTTGTTTCTTGTATTTTTTTTAATTCATGCTCCTTCGGGTCACTTTATTTTCTTTTTGATTGTGTTATTTTTAATTTAATTTCACATTTCCTGGCTTTCGCGTGATTACTTGTTCATTTACATTTCTGTTGCTTTTGTTGTTGTTTTTTTTTTTCTTTTCTTTTCTTTACTCTTCTTTAAATTACTTGACATCTTTCTTTTTCTTCTGTTGTTTTCTTTTGTCTTCTAGAATTTTTCTTTTTTTTCTCTCAGATTATTCTTATCACTTTTGAATTCGTTGCATTTCCTTCTCTCTTACACGGTCCTTACATATTTTTTCTTTCTTTTTATTCTGCATATCCCGATCGCGTTTTCATTTTTTAACGTTTATTTTTCTTTCTTTCTTTCTTTCTTTCTTTCTTTCTTTCTTTCTTTCTTTTTCTTTCTTTCTTTCTCTTTTCTTTTCTTTCTTTCTTTCTTTCTTTTTCTTTCTTTCTTTTTCTTTCTTTCTTTCTTTCTTTCTCTTTTCTTTTTCTTTCTTTCTTTCTTCTTTTTCTTTCTTTCTTTTTCTTTCTTTTTTCTTTCTTTCTCTTTTCTTTCTTTCTTTCTTTCTCTTTTCTTTTTCTTTCTATCTTTCTTTCTTTCTTTCTTTCTTTCTTTCTTTCTTTTCTTTCTATCTTTCTGTCTTTTTTCTGCCTATCTTTCTGTATTTACTTTCATCGATGTTTTTCATTTATTGCCCTACTATTCTTTCTTTCTTTTCCTTTTTTTTTTGTTTCTTTCATTCCACATTCTTTCCAGTTAAATTTTCTTTCTCTCTCCCCAACTCTTATTGTAATTTTTTTTTTCATTTGTTGTTCTTCCATTCTTTTTTCCATTGTTCTTTTCTACCTCCACATATATTTTATGTCTTTTTCATTCACTATATTTTCATTCTTTTCTTCTTCATGTTATTCCTATATTTTCATCCGATTTAATTTCCTTCCTCTCTTCCTCACATGTCTCCTTCATCTTAACTTACCCACTCTTAGTTTGCAACTCTCTTTGCTTGTCTGTCTTTTTCCTTTTCTTGCGTGTCTTACTTTCTTTCTTCTTTTTCCTTATTCTTTTCTCACCTCTCCCAAACTCATTATCACATTGTCTAATCTTTCCTCTCTACTTTCCTCTCTTCCTTCCCAACTGTGTTCTACTCAGTATTTAACCAAAGTCAAGTATGAGACAATCTAGAAAGTCGCTCGAACGAAGTGGGTTGGCTTCAGCGTCAGTCCATCTATCAAACTTTGCTCCGCCCTCTTTTGCGTCGGCGGAAGAATAAAGGCGTTGAGCGTCCGAAGCGGAGGAATGGGAAAGTCGAAGCGAGTGAGTAGAGCGAAGCAATTGAATTTCTTCTGTTTCTGATATTGTCGGATTAAGAATATTGACTACTGGTTCGGTTATTGGGGTTGGTACAACGCGAGTAAGTGAGGAGTGGGTCGAAAATAGCAGGGGGTGCTTAACAAGACAAAAACGGCAGTCTATTCACACGCACAGATACAAGCATCTAGATAAGACACACACACGTACAGATTTTTTTTTTTTTTAATAATCAAGCCGGTTTAGTAGAGCCCATGAGCGGGTATCTTGGATTTTTTTTAATCATTTTCACTACTTTCATTGTATTTGTGTACTTTTAAAATGTGTTTGCCAGGTGGACAGATTAATAAAGGCAAAGGAATTTAAAAAAAAAACAAAAAACGAGGCAAGGATTAATAGAAAGAAAAAAGAACTAGAAAAAAAAGATAGATGAGAAGAAAAATGAAAAAAAGTTCGGTAAATGAGTGAATGAAGGAAAGAAAGATTACGAAGGAAAATAACAAAAAAAATGTAAATACGAAGAAATGAACTGGACTAACAAAATAACATGGCTACATTTTTCTGAAATATTACGTAGAGGTTGCAAAAAATTTCTTTTTTTTTTTTGGTGGGGGAGGGATTCCCCCAAACGTGCCCGCGACGTTACCTTGTCACATTACAAATACGTTACCTTGTAACATTACAAATACTTTGCCTTGTAACGTTAAATTGATAGAAAATGAATAATAATAATAATAATAATTGCAGAAAGATCTAAGAATATACATTCTTCGTCTATATTTAAAAATTGCAAAATAATCATTTATACCTTCTATACATAAGGCTAAATGAAGAAAAATATTCTGATGCTATTTGACTACCAAATGAGATGTGCAACAAATGTGTCAAAGAGCAAGGAATATAAATTCAATGTCAATCGTAATCTACTGATTACTCTCCTATTGTTCTTTTTATTTCATAACCTTTCTCTTTTTTCTTATTCTTGGAAACATTGACCATCATCATGAATAGATGTTATTTCTATCTCAATTTCTGAAATTGAGAAAAAGAATAACATCTATGCCTGAGGATTGTAAAAGTTTTTACCGAAAGTACTTGCAAGTAATATGAACCGAACACCTAAATCATTGTACAATTGATAAAAACAATTAACGAGTCGTTCAGCGAGTGGTCAGTAAGTTAATGCCTTCTTAATCTGTTAGCGAAGTGAGTTCGCCATTAATAACATTAACTTTACTGATTTATTCTTTGAATGACTATTTTATAATAGTAATTAAGCTGCATTACTTAATATATATATATATATATATATATAGAGAGAGAGAGAGAGAGAGAGAGAGAGTGAGAGAGAGAGAAAGAGAGAGATAGATTTAGGAATATATGAATTAGATAAAAATCGGATGCGTATCCTCTTGTATATGTGTTAACTCTCACTACTTTTCTCTGGGTCTTTTTTCTATTGGCCCAGCAAACAAAATGACGTTGTTACAACATTTCGTAAACGTTACCTTGTAACATTACAAATACGTTGCCTTGTAACGTTAAATTAACAGAAAATGAATAAAACATTCCAGAAGGACACCAGAACATACATTTTTGATTGATTAATTCGTTTTTTACGGCTTATCAACAGTTTTGCAGGTTGAAAAAGCCAGAAAATATTTTTAGATTGTAAGAATTATTTTTTTTGGGGGGGGGGAGAAAATAATAATTTAGTGATACAAGTCTTTCTAATTTTCCCATAGCTGGTGGGGAAAAGGAGCATTCATACATTTCCCAAGGGTATTTGCGCGTAAGTGAATATAACGAACTCAACTAAAATTGGAACCCAGCCCTCCGATTAACAATTCCGAGCCGTTATCCACTACACTATTTGCACACCCAAGCTTAAAGCAGCTGGTATTCAGAAGCCGTCACCCATCTCGGTATTTTCCCGGTTCGACGTTGGTAAACTTCGATGATCAAATGGGATATTTCAACGCTATATGGCTGTAAGCCAAAACGTGCATTCATCGTTTAAATTAGTGATACTCAATTTTTTTTTTTTTTTTACTTTCGTTACATATTTCTAAGTGAAGAAAAATATTCTCATATTAATTAATCAGTGCAATGTTTTTCACCCACATCAATTTCCAGTGTTATAACGTTGAGAGTGAGCGGTGATTTTGGGGATCAGAATATAGGTGTGATTACAACGTCACATGTCCTCTAAACGAAATACAATGCGTCTATAATGTCGCATGGGCGTTCAATGTTAGCAGGGAAAATATCAGAAAGCGACAAGTTTAGATAAACAATTCAACTGTCTCCGTACACGATTTATGACTGTCGTAAAATTGTCAAATATATGCATATTAAAGATGCTATGTTAATGGGGAAACCATCCCGCATTCCGGGGATTCCAACTCTTATCACACCCGGATTTGCACTACTTTTATGTGCTGTGTCCCTTCAGGACGTAGGCGATTATGGCTCCCCACTTCCCTCTATCCCTTGTAACTCTCAATATGTTTTGTCTTTTTGCAACTTCTCCCTAACCCTGTTCCGTCATCCACTTGCTTAAGCCCACTAGTTATGTCACGCGTTGTTTTCCCTTGTCTCTCTTTCCCTTGTCTCTATTTCCCTCTATCCGCCCTATGAGTATCAGATTCTCCAAGTCCTCCTTTCTTATTACACGTCCCAGAAATTTCAGCTGCCTCTTCCTGATGTCAAGTAAAAGCTTCCTCCTTGTTTGTATCCTCTCCAAAACTTCATCGTGGCTCACATGTACGGCCTATGGTATCCTTTTATAGAATGATACCTCCGTTGGATCGAGTCTCTTCTTCATCTTTGAGGAGACCGTCCAACATTCGCTGCCGTAAAGGAGGACAGATATCACGGAACAGTTTAGTATTCTTTTCTTTGTTACAAACCAAATCCTCCTGTCTCGGAATACTCTGCCTAGCTTTTGGAATGTGTCTTTGGCCATTCCAAAACGTCTTACCGTCCTCTGTCAGAACGCTTCCCAGATATTTAGATTCCCGCACCTGCCCGAATTTAGTGTCCCCAACCCGTAAATCGCATTTCGGGCTCATCTTTTTACTGATGACCATTTCAGCCTCTTAATAACGATATTCTATATATACAAAGTCCGATGAAAAAAAGGTATCGGCATTGACGTTATGAAAAGAAATTAAATACAGTTCTGCATTTAATTTCCTTCGAAGTAGCCCCCTTCTGAAGTCAAACTATTTATCTGGCGTTGTTTCCATTGATGAAAGCATTCCTGGAATTCTTTTTATGGCATAGTGAGCAACTACCACATCGCATTCTCTTGGATTTCCTCGACGTCTTAAAATCTTTTTTCTTTCAAGTGAGATTTGATGTTTGAAAGAAAAATTGCAAGTCGGGGAGATATCGGGAATATGGTGGTTGTATGAACTGAGACATGTTGTGCTTGGCCCCAAACTGCTTCCGCAGCCATGGTCACTGATTGAACCTCTGTAGTGTGATGAGATGACCACACTCTACACACTTTCCTTCCAAGCACAGCTATAAACAACGGAATTGAGCGAGAGCGTTTTAGCTTAGTGTATATGCGCGATAGAGTTCAAGGTCAATCTGTATCAAGCGGTTTTACTCTGCCTACCTTAGTTCAGTTACCATAGCAACAGTCCTTATAATTTTTTTTATCAAACCTCGTAAATATATAGTCAGCATTTATAGTTGTCCATCTGGTAGATTTTTATGTATAAATAGTATCAACATGTATTTCTGATCACTTTTCACAAGGCGACATGCGTTGGTAAAACCATTTTCGTACTATTCGTTATTTATGATCCTCAAACTTTAAGGTATTTATTTTAAATGAAACTAATGGTGGTGGGTTCTTGGAACAAGAGAATATTTCCTCTTGTTCCAAGCACAATATATCCTTAATACACTGTAAAGAAGGACCAGAACAGCTGAAAAATAGAATGGCAAATAAGCATTGTTCTCAAAGAGCATTTATATACTCTATGTCATACAAGATAATATGTACATGTATCTACTGTCAGTGTTTTGTTCCACGCGCAAATATAACACATATGAATACAACAAACAGTGTGAATGATCGAAAAATGAGAGGGTCTTACTTGTAATGTTTCCAGAAAGGAAAACGATCAGGGCGCTGTTGTCCTTAGTGTTTCTTGGTGGAACCATGTGTTTTCCTCTGTTCGCTCCACCGCTGCGGGCTTACGATGTCGTCTATCTGGGGTTCGCCCCCACACAAATTCCTAGATGACTCATCGGCCGTCACGTGACCCCGTGAATTCATGTTACTCAAAGGGAGATAATCGCCTTCTTTATCCTTATTCTACTATGCTACAAGTGTTTCTTTCCACGAATTCAAACACTTACAGCTAAGACATGCTGGAGTCAAATCCCCGTAACTTCTCCCGTATTCTAAATGCAAGTAGAACTCCTGTTTTGGGGGAGCACACATTCACCTTCCCTGAACACAACAGTATTGACCCTTTCAACTAATGGTCATTCGGATTTCTTTCACTCATGGCCACACATTGATCATAATCATTTAAACAGTAACCCCATATCTTAGTGGCTCTTGGGCCTTGCGTTGGGTAAAATTTAGTGTTTTAAAAATGTCGCTACATCAGATATCCGACTTGCCCACAATTAACTTACGAAGAGATGGTTAAAACGGAACCCTCGTCGTAAGTCGATGACTACTTGTACTGACGGAAACACACAGGGTTTGGGGCTAATAGATTCTTAACAACATAAGATAAGCAGATGACACAGTACTGATAGCAGACACGGAAAAGGAATTACAAAATCTCCTACAGAAGGTAGCGACAGAGAGTGAGAAGAAAGGACTAAGCATAAACTGTAAGACGTAGTGTATGGTCGTCCGTAAGAGGATGAGCCTGAAATGCGATTTGACGGTCGGGAACACTAGAATCAAGCAGACGCGGAAGTTTAAATATCTGGGAAGCCTCTTGACAGAGGACGGGAAGTGCGACGCTGAGATCCGTAGACGTATTGGGAGGGCCAAGGACACATTCAAAAAACTGAGCAGAGTACTGCGACACAAGAGGATGTCATTGGTAACAAAGAAAAGAATACTGAGCTGTTACGTGACATATGTCCTTCTTTACGGCAACGAAGGTTGAACGATTTCCTCAAAGATTCGGTGACAGAGATTTTGTTCTACAGAAGGATGCTAAGGATATCATGGACCGAGCGTGTGAGCAACGATGAGGTCTTGGAGAGGTTGCAAACAAGGAGGAGACTTATACTTAATATAAGGTCGAGTAGAGGGAAAGAGAGACAAGAGAAAACAACACATGACATACCTGGTGGACTTAAGCAAGTGGATGACAGGACATGGTCTGGGAGAGGAAGAAGATGGAAGGAACTTGTTGAAAGCTGCAAGGGATAGAGGGAGGTGGAAAGCCATGATCGCCTACGCCCGGAAAGGACACGACACATAAAAAGAACAAAAGAATGAAGATTCTGTTTCACAAATACACCTTGGAAAGGTATATATCCATCTCTTACCACGCACTATCTATAATAGGGTAGACTGAGATCTCTAACCTTTCGAGAGAGCCAGAATAGGAGAAGGACTACTCTGAATTCAACGCAATAGGAAACCACTCCACTGTTTTTCCCAAGACGTCATGGTGATTCACAGATAATAACGAAACGGAATCTGTGGAGAGCCGTGATCACCAATGTCGAGAAGAAACATCGCATTAAAAACATGATTATGCTACAAGAAGTTTCTTGTTAAAAAAAAAATTAAAATACAATAATCGCGGTAATGTGAGGTGGTGTAAATATTATTCCGGAAAAAGGGAATCGGTTAATCGAATTCGAATTCCGCCATCGGCTGTTAGTGTAACCATGGAGAAGGTTTAAAAGCATATCGATGCACTCTGTTCTATCAGAAAATATTCTTGACAGACACTATCTCATATCAGATATGCCACAGTTGTTGATGGAAGAAAAAACATGGGGAATGGAGTAATTCGGCAAACCGCTTTCAAATATCTACCTTACGATAAAAAGCTGTTACACCCATTTCTCGCCTTGTTAGCGGTCAGCCAACGTTATGAGGCTTTTGTCGAATTACATCGTAATATCGTTAAGTTTTCCTGTCATTAGTTGTTATGGTGATTGAAGTGGTCGCCTATGGTTGAGCGAGAACCAATTGTACGCCTTTAACAATAGTTACATGTCCAACTGGTTTCGACTAAAAGAATACAGTTTGGATTTAAGAACAGAATGGTGAGTTGAAAGGGTGTGGAAGGAACACAACTAGGCTGTGCTCGTTGGCACATCGGTAGCAAGAAATTTAAAATTTGAATTTAAAGCGCTAATTAATCTTTAACGTTTCTCTCGATGGAGAAATATAACCGGCGTTTGTTTGCCGTTAACTTCCCCCCTACTTACACACACACACACACACACACACACATATATATATATATATATATATATATATATATATATATATATATATATATATATATATTTGTTTTTACTAAGACATTATATCATATTATAATTCCGTATATTCTTTCGTACCTTCGTTAGCGCGTATGTTACGCCATATTAATCCTGACAAACATTCCTGTAATAGTTTGCCTCCCTCATCCAAAACCTGAAGGAACAAATATATCATAGGGATATTTGGTTTAAGGGAATTGAAGAAAGAAAGAAAGAAAGAAAGAAAGAAAGAAAGAGAAGATAGATCAGGCGATAACACTCCTATATATTTAACGTCTGCTTCAATGAAATGGAAAACCTTGTTAATTTTAAATTTCTTCCTTTGTATCCTCTTGCATATTTAAATAGTGACTCCCATTTATACTTATGATTGTTACTGTAATATTTTCTTAAATTTGCTAGGATCAAATAATTAACAAAGCAATTAGGGAGTTTGGGTATTTTATTGTCGTGGAATTTGTAAGGAGCTTATTCATCATTAACTTCATATTCATCGAAATATTCAAATATAAAAACCGTGAAATTTTCACAGATATATATTATATAGAAATATTATACTCTGTACAATGACTGCCACCTTGCCGTGGTGTAATGGTTAGAAAGTTTGTCTCGTTAGATCAGTTACGATGTTTTGCCACATCTAAGCTATTCTTAGAAAATCACTATATTCTGTACACTGAAGGGCACCTCGTCGTGATGCTATGGTCTCGCCATATCAATTACTACTGAGTAGTGAGTTAGATAAATGCCATGGCAAGAACACAAAATGCACGGTTAACAGCAAAATGATGAGCCTAAAATGCAAATTACAAATCGGGGATGCTAAAACTAAACAAGTAGAAAAATTTAAATATGTGGGAAGTGTACTAACAGAGAACGGAAAGTGCGACACTGAGATCCAAAGACATATTGGGATGCCCAAAGATGCATTCCAAAAGCTAAGCAAAGTATTAAGAGACATAAAAATGTCATTAGAAAGAAAGAAAAGAGTACTAAACTGTTCCGTGATATCTGCCCTTCTGTATGTCAGCGAATATGGCAGACAATATCCTCAAAGATGAAGAAGAAATTTGAAGCAACAGAAATATGGTTCTACAGAAGGATGCTGAAGATAGCATGGGCCGAATATGCGAGAGAACGACGAGATTTTGGAGAGAATGCAAACAAAAGGGAACCTTATGTTTAACATAAGGAAGAGGCTGTTGAAATTTCTTGGACAATTAATGCGGAAGGAAGTTTTGGAAAAGCTGATAGTCACAGGGCATATTGAGAGAAATAGAGACAGAGGAAATCAGCGCGTAACATACTTCATGGGCTTGCGCAAATGGATGGCGGAACAGGGTTTGGGAGAAATAGAAAAAGACAAAAGTTATTAATAGCTACAAGGGACAGCAAGATATGGAGGGTTATGAAGATGGAAACGGCATTCGCGCCGGAAGCTCCAATACAAAGATTCCAGAGTTTTTCGGTGTCAATCTGAGGACAATGCAGAAGATTCGGAAAGAGTTGGATGAGTCTAATGGTGATTACGAAGGTGTTTGGCTTGATCACTAGTGATGCCAACGTTATGTCTCTATTCATCATCCCACAGGGCCTCAGAATCAACATGGAAGCCTACTGTTGTAGAATAGTTTTCACAGTGAAGGCTTCTATTTCACTGAGTCGGTCCTAAAAAGGTTCGACGTACAAAACGTTATGAACTTGAAATAACAGTTAATGACGCAGCAATCTAGTTGTGGTGGTTGATACATTAATGTCCGACATCGACTGACTCACCAACTCACTGAGCTCACTGGCGACTGTTACTACTACTACTTATTATATGTGGGATAGGCTATTAACAATAGAATAGGTATGTTCCGGTATAACACCTACATCAAGTGCATTGAGAGGGTAGTGCTGCCCAGCGTCAAGAGGATGGCTGCTGGAAGATGCTATGTCTGGAAACAGGGCTGAACCATGTCACACAAGCAGGAGAACCCAGTCATGAACGTCACCCCTTACATCTGGCTACCTAACTGCAAGTCTCTTGATTATCATGTGGGGGCTCAGTTGATCGAGAGACCAACAAAACTCCTTGCAATACCAAAGATTAACTGAAGGCAATGATTATGTCGGCATTCACCAACTCAAAGAAGGAGACCGTCCAGAAAAGTTGCAGGGGTTTCTCTAGTCGTCTGGAGGCCGTGGTTGAAGACAATGGCCATTTTATTTATTAAATTTACTCTTCAGTATTTGAAGCTATTTTTTGTGTAATGTTGGTAAAAATATCTGTTAAAACGAGATATCAGTGTTATTTTCATTTTTGCGTCATTTAGTCGACAATTTATCAATCGCACCCTGAAAATAACTTCCGAAATAAAACAAAACCATTGTAATATTTTTAGACCCTCGTACCACGGAGGCGTATGATCCACACATTGAAGAAAAGAGCTTGCGCCAAATATGGAATGAGTGAACCCTCTGTTGTTGTTGTTGTTGTATTGTTATTGTTGTTGTTGTTGTTGTTCTTCTTCTTCTTCTTCTATATGCTGCGTTCCTTCAGAACATGGGCGATCATGGCTCTCCACAGCTTTCTATTTCATTTCCTCTTTACCAATTTTCCTCCCTTTGATCCAGCCCCCATCTCACGTCCCGTCATCCATTCAGACAATCTTGTCAGATAGGTGTCTCGTTTCTTTCTCCTATCTCTACTACATTCAATATGTCCTGTGAGGCTTATTTTTTCCAAGCACACCTTCTTCATTATGTCTCCAAGACATTTCAACTGTCTTTTCTTGATTCTAAGTGTTCTTTTTGCTGCCATTTTTAAAGACATTGTCGCTGCTTACTCACCCTATTCATGGAATTCACAGTATCCTACTGCAGAATCACATTTTGTCACCTCCAGTTTTGTCTTTGTCCGTGGGGAGGTTGTCCAGCATTCATTGCCATATAAGAGGATAGATATCACATATATATATATCACATAGATATCACAATCCAGCATTCATTTCTTTGTTTTAACGATTATTTTCTGTTTTTCAGCTCTTTGCTTAGCTTTGGAAAGGCATCTTCCGCTATTCGAATGTGTATTCGGATTTCGATGTCGCATTTTCCATCTTCTGTTAAAACACTTTTGTACTTTCTTGAGGTTGACATCTCCAATTTGTAACTCACATCTTGGGATTTTTCTCTTGCTAATGACCATACTTCTTGTCTTTTTGCAGTTAAATATCTTGAATTATGTATTTAATATTTCAGATGATAATATCACTTTTTCCTATTATCTTCTTTTATAAGTAGCACAAGTGAACATTTGAAGCTCCCCCGTCTACGTCGGATTTTGATATGACGATTTTAATTAGACAGGGATGTACAGGTTGTGTAAAAGAAAGGGAATTAGACTGAGAAATAAGAAAGCCGAATTCGAATTCTAGTCGAGTTTACATTCGCAAATACCTCTAGGGAAGTTATGAACCCCTCAACTTCCTCTCCGTCTATGGGTTAAATAAAAAATGTGTTAGTGCAAAAAAAATATTCTTCCAATCCGAAAATATATATCTGTTTTAAATAACCCATAAAGGGTTGATAAACTGTAAAAAAAAAAATCAATTAATCAATTCCACCTCCTCCCCCTCTTCGGTATCATTAGACGCTCGTATGAAAAACAGGATAGACTCACTACGAGTGCTGCTGCTGCGTTTTTGGTATCATAGAGGTGGGGTTGCAAGTTTCACAGCTCTGTGTTCTTTCCTGTTTAACCTCGGGGTTAGTGGAGTCATATAATTGCTTATATTATTTGTGCGAAAATGAATGCAACAATCTTAGCTGGAATTCGAAATTGACATACAAATACCACGTTCCAATAGCTACTAGAGAGCGTGCACATCAACTAGACATAGTACTAAATAAAATTAAAAAAGGAATGATGCGTCCAAAGAAACACAGGCTGCCTGTCTACTAAGAGTTGACCATTTCCGACGCAAAGCCGTCTTCATTACGCAGAGAAATATTTTCTGCGTAAAATCCTCGACTAGAGCTAAAGGTACTCACTATCTGCTAATAGATCTATACTCAAACTACCCTTGATTTGTTAACTGCATAGCGATGTCATTATTTTCGAAAAATGAATGAGATAATACTCAGTAGAGCAAGCAATTCTTTAACATATTAGTGGAACATTAATCGTGAAATTGCCGCTAGATTCCAAGAAGCAATCATCCAGTTTTACTCCGTTTATTCCTAGTAGGTTTTGCTTATCTATACTTGCCGGTTCACGATATATATATATATATATATATATATATATATGTGTGTGTGTGTGTGTGTGTGTGTGTGTGTGTGTGTGTGTGTGTGTGTGTGTGTATGTTTTTGTATGCGCGTAAAAATGGGAGGGAAGAGAGTTGCGTGGTAAAGAGTAAGAGAAAGGAAGAAAGAAAACAGAGATGTGTGTTGAATTAATGGTTATCAACACGAAATCAGAATCGCGAGAGTTCGAATTCTGAGAGAAGGGAATTAACGGTGATTTTCTAAGCGTAGCGTAGATGTCGCACAAGGCCGAAAGTATAGGGCGCCCAGTAAAGGTAGAGCTCACTACTCAGTCGTAATTGTTCCAGCGAGACAAACTTGCTATCCATTAATACAACGACAAGGAGTCCAAGGAGAGGTTGTTAATACTCACGTCCCGTTAAAGTTACTGAGAAAAGAATCCACTTTTCACAGCCAAAATGAATAAGAAAAAACACACATAGATATATTTTTAAGCATGCATATCGAATAAGAGAGAGAGAGAGAGATTTCTAAATATGGCTCTCCACAAGGTCCCATCCGTTGTGGTTCCTAACAGCGTTTATCTTTGCCAATCCTCACGCTCTCCGTTCTGTCATCGATTCTCACAAGCTCGCCAGGTAAGTGATCCACTGTCTTCTACTGACTCTTTTGCCTTCGATATTACGTGTCTAAGAAAATTCACCTATCTCTTTAGCATCATTAAAACTGATATTGTAATGTAGAAAACGTCGTCATCCTTGCCACCAAATAGATTATTATTGTGACAATGCGTCATTTAAGTCAGCCAATTGTTCGCTGTGAATATGCAGAATAGGCACAGTAAAAGTTTCGAGCGATTTGTCTTAGAGAATCCGCTTCGGATCCCATCAAATATCATTTCTCTAAATAGATTCCATTTAAGGTTGTTCTAACCAGAATTCTCTTTATTTCTAATTTTTCTAGCTAATTAATTTATACTCAACAATGACTATTATTTCCAACAATGATTTTTTTCTGTGTTGTATTGGAAGAAAAAAAATGTTTAGAATTATTGTTGCTGTAATTTCCTATCTTTTCCGAATTTCCCTAAGACTGGAATTCGAACCCGGCTTTCTTCTTAATCAATCCGATAAGCTATCAATGTCTCCTTACCAGTAATAATTAGTGGATTAAAAAAAGCACTTAAAAATATTCCTAAGAATGATAACACTAGAAACCTATTCGTCAACCGATGTAAATGTGTGTGTACATCCACACACACACACACACATATATATATATATATATATATATATATATATATATATATATATATATATATAAAAGTCTGATATATAATGAATATCATCAATCTTATTGTCAATATTTTTATCATGTTGCTGGCTATGTATTCCGCAAATTTTACAAACCGACCTAAGCGATCTACATAAAGTTGTTTCTCTGTGTTGCGCCAGAAGGTTTTTTTTCTCGTCTGAGTCCATCCTTCACATCTACAAATCTCCTATTCGCCCATGCATTGAATACTGTTGCCATATATGGTCTGGTGCCCCTGTTTTTCATCTGACATAATCCAAAGACGGATATATAATGTGATTGGTCGTGACTTGAGGTATCGACTCCAGTCGCTTTCTCACCGACGTAATGTGGCCTCCCTCTGTCTTTTCTGTAAATATTTTCATGGCATCTTCTCTGACGCGCAAGACTTTAAGCGTGCTACTGGGGTGGCATCACGGTCCCACCTTTTTCCTGTGGAAACAGTATGTAACCGCCTCTTCTACTTCAGCATCTTTTTCATTCGCACTTCCCAACAATGGAACTCCCTTCCTCTTACTTGCTTCTTTGATAATTATAATATTAAAAAATTCAAGTGTAATGTTAATCAACATCTTCTGTTGCCGAAGACCCTGTTCTTCTTTTTATCCTCCTCCATTCTTCTTTTTCTTTTTCTTTTCCTCACTCTCCCATACTCTGTCTTTTCCTTTTCTTACACTCTCTGTTGTAACTTGCGCACTGCTGGTACTTCAACATTGCTTGGGGTGAATTATATATATATATATATATATATATATATATATATATATATATATATATATATATTTAATAAAAAACAGACCACTTTAAGGTACCATCACAATAATTTATTTCACCAAAATCCTGATGATCCGAAAAAAAGGATTTTGGTGAAATAAATTATTGTAATGGTACCTTGAAGTGTCTGTTTTTTCATTAAATATTTAGCTCTGTTCTTTACATTGCGCTCTCAGGATTTCATCCTCCTTGGATTTACCAATTCGGTTTACCAAGTTATTCATAATATATATATATATATATAAGCAGTGAATTGCTGATACCTTCCGAAGAGTGGACGGACCGGTCCGGCTTATCATTGACTGGTAAACTTATTCAAATTACCATTGATTTTTACATTCGACAGAATGGAAGTTTCACATCTTAAGTTATCATAGGCTAGAAAACATTTACAAAAATATTTACATGAACATACATATTTTTAGAAACGCAGACGCAGATATATATGCATACAGCTAGCTAGTTAATTAGATAGATAGATAGATAGATAGATAGATAGATAGATAGATAGATAGATAGATAGATAGATAGATAGATTATGCGAACATTGAAATCTGTTCTACATAGTGGAAAACAGTTTCACGCCTTAAGCGATCATCCGATGACACTGCTTATATCTACAAAATCTTATCTTTGATATTGAACTCTATTCCTATAAATATTGCCAATTTGAAGCTATATATATATATATATATGTGTGTGTGTGTGTGTGTGTGTGTGTGTGTGTGTGTGTGTGTGTGTGTGTGTGTGTGTGTGTGTGTGAAAAGTGTGTGTATATAAATATATATATATAATTATTTATATATTATATGCATGGTACTTATTAGAAAGCGCTCAATATCAGAGATAGAGCTAACATATTTGTTGGATTGATGTGAGTTTGTGACCCTGGGTTTCACGCTTTTCCGATCGTCAGCTGACGATCGCAAAAGCGTGAAACCCAGGGTCACAAACTCACATCAATCCAACCAAAATATATATATATATATATATATATATATATATATATATATATATATATATCCGTAAATATATCATTTATTTATTTATAACTAAATATAAAAAGTGTTTCTACATGTGTGTGTTTACACATTCTACTATTATCACGACTTATAAAACCGTGATTAATGCACCCTCTTCACCCTCTTCATGCACGTATAATCAGTTTCCCCCCTGACCGATTAATAAAAGCACATCTATACACGTACATATCTGCAACCATTCAAAACAGTTCTCATGGCCGCCCACTCAAAAATTTAACAGATTGAGAGATTGTTCCAAGGGGAAATCCCAACGTTTCAAAAGTTTTGAAATGATTAACTGATCGGACAAATGTAAATAAGAGCTCGCCCCGTGGAATCATTGCTTTGCCTGCGTATAAGATGGTGTTATGGATGATTACATACGAATGAAACAAGCGTACGATTTCGTCGGCCATCTTGCTTCTTGGTTCTCGCCGTTGGCAAAATTCGACTTTTCCAATTTGACTTGCCGCTATATTTGGAAATGTCTTCATCGTAGAAACCCAACAAGTGACATCATTGGCTCTAATGGAAAAATGTTCAGTTTACGACGTAGTTTGCTTTCAAAATGTAAAACGTAAATTAATAATAATAATGGTAATAATAATAATAATAATAACAATTCTAGTATCAGTATTAATGAAATAGTAAAGATGGCGACGCTGACGAATGAAGTTCAACAATCATTGTAAATAATAACTAAACGTAATGATAATGCCGATGAAGAAAAAATAAAAGGATGATGTTGATGATCGTGTTGAATATAATGATGAAGTATTCACGCTAAGTAATTACTATTATTAAAAATATTAAAATTGATGACGATGATGAAGCAATATTATAGTTATGAAAATTATAAGAAAATGGCGATAAATTTAGAAGAAAATAAAGCAACAATAATGTTCGAAAAGTGAAGAATAGAATATAATCATTATAGCACTATGTCGGTATATTCGAATACAATTCCAGAAAGCAAGATGAAATGAAAGAAAGAATTGTTTCGAAGAATCAGGAAAGTAACGTTAAACATACATCGTATTATATTTGCGGTGATTCTTAAAGTGAACAATAAATGTTTCTAAAGCGTTATATCAACAGACAGGAAACAGCCTATGTCGTCGATTGTGTGGCGGAGGAAAATGCTGGTTACTTAGTTAAACTTTTTGTCAATCGGTCTACAGCCACAATAACAGGATTTTTGTTTAATCATTTTACCCTAAGCAAGGCAAAAATGCCTTTAAAATTCAGAGTTACAGGGAGTGAAAAAGTATGAGAAAATTTTAATGAAGTGAAGGAAGGAAAGAGAAAAAAACAGAACATGGCCATTGACGTTGCCTTTAAATTTTTGAAGATTGTAGTTGACAGGGAAGCAAGAACTAGGATGGGAGTTCTACAAGTAATAAGTACGTGAAAAGCTGATACAACAGAAGAGACGGTTGCATCTAGCTAGTTCAACAGTAAAACAGTGAAACGTAGTGGCCAATATAGTAGCCCACTTAAATTCATGCAAGCGAGGAACGAAGGAAAAGTCGTCATGAAAATATTCATAGAAATGACAGAGGGTGGCCACGTAAAGATAGTGAGAAAGTGACTCAAGTCGAGGTGGCAGGGTAGGATCTATTATATTGCATACTATTCTTTGTTTAAGGCCATTGCAGGCCATTCTTTTGTCAAGAATCCCGAGATATATCGTAGAAGCACCAGACCAGACATGGCAGCAATATTCAAAGCACGGAAGGTTGGTAGATTTAGAAATGTGAAAGATGGGTTTTGACAAGAAGAATTGTGAGGCACAACACAGTGAACGAACTTTCCGAGCAGTACACCTAGGAGTTGATTATAATCACCTCACCTGAAAAACGCAAAATGTTGCTCTCCTGGAGTTTCGTATCAACCATGCTGATGGCAGGCGGAAACGGTTCTCTATGGTGATTACCGTATTTTCCGGCTTACAAGACGCTGCGGCTTGGAAGACGCACCCTACCATTGAAAAGAAATTTCTAAGAAAAAAAGTCATTGTCATACAACAACACATTCAACATGCGTCCCTCACATACTGGTGCTAAGAATTGTTTACATTAATCACTCCGTCCGATTTTGTTTGTATGGCAATAATATACTAGTCAAGAGCAGAAAGGCGCCAGCCGTTTCTAGTAAACAGAGCATGTTTAAGCTTGTGACTGGGCTCCAGGAAGGTTTATAGTCTTGGAAATGCTTGTAACAGATAAGTACTGAGTTTACATCATATAAAAGTCTGAATTAGATAGATAGCTAACATTATAGTGTAATAACTCAGCATACAAATCCATGTCCCTAATTAGGTGACCGACGAAGTTTACTTGAGCCTGGGTGTGACTTGCATTCGTCTTGGAAGACGCACACGTATCTTTCAGGGTATTTTTAGGAAAAAAATGTGCGTCTTGTAAGACGGAAAATACGGTAAACTGAAGCAGTTATCTTCTTTTTTTTTTTTTTTTTTTTTTTTTTTTGAGGCGTTAAACTTTATAAGCCATGTCTTGTCTCAGTTAACCACTAATTGGAGGTCCTTTTCGAGAGTAGTTTGTCGAATTTGATAGACTTGCTACAGAAATTAATAGTCGTATCATAAATACCTATCTGTGAGCTGCTGATGTGAAAATAAAAATCCATATATAATAATAATAAAACAAACTAGCAGTACCAGTGATAATTTTCCGATTTTGCTATTTAAATTTTCTGTCTGTCTATATTTCTGAGATGAGGTATTGTAATTATTTACATTATTTACATTGTTCAGACTGTTGTTCTCATCTTTATTGCCATGTTCCCGACGTTTCAGCCGTTGTACCAGTGGATAAAAGCGTTGGTTCTATCAACTGACTTACCACAAAGTTCAATATCTATGAGTTCAATACCTGGTTACGTCAGTGGTGAACAACAACTTGGAGAATTGAGTTAAAGGGAGATAATCGAGACTTCCGGAAGAGGCATAGCATGTGAAACTAGGACAATCTACATCGGTTGACGAAATAAAGGGTTCAGTTCGGATTTCTGATCACCTGAAGAAGGCGGGTGCTTAAAACGACTGAAACATTGTGAACATGGCAATAAAGATGTCCGACCTATGTAAATAATGTAAATAAAATTTTCTGATGAATCATAATTCTTAATTTAATGAATGAATAAGTCCTTGTGAGTTTTACGACTATAAAATACCCATGGAAATTTCCCTATTGCATCGTTAAATACTTGAAATAACAAATTTAACCAAATATTGCAATCACAAATGCATACAGGTCAGAAGTAAAGAGGAACAAATGAAAAGGTTTGAACTTGAAAAGTGTTTCTAATTCATTGACGCAGACGTTAAAACATGAGCGTACTATCGCCTCCTCTATCTTTTATTTCTTTCTTTTTATCACTGAAAACAAACAGCGTTTCTGATATGTCTTTCCCGTCTTTCCTTACAGTCAAAAAGGAATAGTCCATTATATATTGCAGGGCGTAACGTCTTTGCTGACCAACCCAGGAAAGAAGGAACAAGCATAATAATAATAATAATAATAATAATAATAATAATACCCAGACCTGGTTACGGAGATAGAACCTGTAACAATTCTAAGGGACTACACAAAACACACTGACTGAACAATCAAAGCCAACCGCCCAGACATTGTTATTAGATACCACAAACAAAAAAGTGCCTCCTTATTGATATGGCAGTCCCTGCAGACTGCAATGTATCTTTGAAGATATTCAAAAAGATGTCAAAATAGAAGGACCTTAAAATCGAAATCTCAAAAACGTGGCACATGGGAACAACAATAATCCCTGTTGTAGTTGGAGCCCTAGGATTGGTTGGAAAAGACTCCAGTAGACTAATTGAAGGGATTCCTGGAAGTCCATGCCTCAAAGAGATACAAAAGATTGTTCTGAAAAGTACAGCCCACACTTTACGAAGGCCTTTATCTATGAATTTTTTTTTTTTTTTGCAGTGGAAAGTGTCATGATGCCATTTCTAACTTTAGGTCCCTGGGCGGGACCCGGAAAGAAATGTGTAAACGCCAGTAATCAAAGAAAATAAAAATGATAATAATAATAAACAAAGATGACGAAGGGATTACAAAGTTCAACTACTAATAAATAAAATGATCCTGGAAAATTGCAGGAAAGAACGGCAGAAATCCCAGCAGAGTTTGTATAGATTTCTGTAAAGCCTTTGATAGTGTGCCACAGTCTTGAATCGTTAAACCTTTGGAGATGTACGAAGTCTTCTCGGTAATAGTAAATCTCCTGAAATATAGCATGCAACTATAGAAAACAACATTATACCTAAATCACACCAAAGGTACTACAACTTCCAATTGTTTTACAGTGCGTTCTGCTTGATTATGCAAAGTAATTTTTTTCATCTAACGTGTTAATAAATTCTGTTTTTTTCAGACTTGGTTCTTCTTACAGATTAAATACTGTCAGACAAGTAAATATGGTCAATGAAAAAAAAAGTTGTATAGTAACATAGTTCTTTTTCTCAAAGTATGTAAAAAGGCACAGTTTCAAGTGTTCGGTCTGATTAAGCAATCACCATATAAATCCTTAATATGGGTAAGAAAAAGGGTCTTACTGAAAACGTTCATGGTGAAATTACTCGCATGCTTGGAAGTGGCCTGTCAACGCTAGAAATTTCAAAAAAGTTACATAGAGACCACTGTACAATCAAAGCATTCGTCTTATGCGGTAAATCCTGCAGAAAAACACCTAAACAATCGCATTTGCGAAAGTTAACTGCTAGAGATCTTCGTAAAATTAAATATGAAGTCTCGAAGAAACCGCATGAAACTAGTAAAAAAATATTTGAATGCGCTAATCTACATGGATGATATCAACTCTTTGCCAAAAACAAGAATGAGTTGAAAGGTATCCCCAATGCTGTAAAATATTTCAGTTATGACATCGGTATGGATTTCGGATAAGATAACTGTGCAAAAGTAACATTTAAGAAAGGGAGAATTACAGAAACACACTCAATAGATCTAGATTTTGTCACAAAGAATAGCGAACTGGAACAAAAACAACCTATAAATACCCAAGAGTCAGCGAGAGAAATGAAATACAGCATACCCAAATGAAGGAGAAAATAAGAAAAGAATACTACAAGCGTTAAATACAGAGTTGAATTCACAAAACGGAATATCAGCCACAAACACTTTGGCTGTTCCTGTGGTGGAATACAGTTACAACATCCTTAATTGGACCAAAATTGTCATTAAGCTAATGGGTGTCAAAACAAGAAAGCTTCTCATTAGTCACTGCATGCATCATCTTAAGGCTGGTGTTGATCTTTGTATGCGTCCAGATCTGAAGGAGGCAGAGGATTAGTTCAACTAGAACTGTCTTACAAAACCACAACAATCGGTCTTTTAAGATACCTGGAAACTACAGAAGACTGGGTGATGATCTGTGTCAAAGAACATGAAAAAAACAATAAACTTTATTCACTTATAAAGGAAGCCAAAATATTCAAAAGGGAATTTCAAATGAATAATAATGCTCCTATTGCAGTAGCAAATAATCTAAAAAAGAATGCAAATGCTATATACTTAATGCAGAAACGATGGAAAGTTAAACTACCTTATGGCCAATACTCTGCCCGTAGTAAATGAGCTGATGTAGACAAACCGCGTACTCATCAGTGGCTACGTAGTGAAGTCTTAAAAGCTGAATCCGAATGTTGTATTCTTGCTTCACAGGATCAATGCTTGCTAACTAGAAAGTACCACTATAGCGAAGAAAATGGCGACTTACCTCGTCAAACCAAGCGCGTCGCGTGTATTCTACGACGGAAAATGTGGCGAAAAAGAAAATTACCAAACAAAAGGGCACGTATTCCGCATGACATGCTGAAGATGGTATATTTGAATAAAAAAACAAGTTCGTCGCAGAAGTCGCTATAAAAATATGTTGATATGTAAATTACTGAACATCCTCTCTCAGCTGTCGACGAATGGAAAAAATGCTCGGCGATAAGAGCAGTTGGTGTTCTCGAATCGGGGAAGAAAAAAGTCGGCTATTTTGGCTGCCACGTTTGTTGGAGAGTGAGTTATTTTTCTGACTGGTTGCATGCATTGTGATTTGTGAAATAGTAATTGCGAATCGAGTTTTCGGCATTTTCTTTCTGTCCCCGATGTTCGAGTCTGAACTTAGTGATTTATTCTCTGTGACGTGGAAATAATCTGCGACAAACATTTCCTTTGCAATCCCAGATCGCTTACATACTGAAAAATTGTGTTAACTCGAAATGAAGATTTTGTGATAAATATCCAGAAACAATAGACCACCTTGTATCATGTTTGCACGGTGTCAGCAACCACTGAATACGAAACTCGGCATGATAGAATGGGCTAATATTTGGACTGGAAAATATGCAACTTTTACAGGAATGAAGCTACAAGAAACTGGTATAGAACAATCTTTTTTTTCCGGTCTTTGATCACGATGCCTGGGCGATTAGCTTTGATCGTTCTTCCTGTGTGTTTTTTAAAGTCCCATAAAATTGTTATAGATCCTATCCCTGTAACCGGTTCTGCGTGATGTTCTGTACCAGTCTCTAACAGTTTCCTTCCCATAAAAGACGCATATTTTCCATACGCGTGGTATGGGGTTTTTTTTTGACGCACCTTCTATAGCTCGATAACATCAAGAAGTGATCTTGACCGGTCTTATGGTTTACTCACAAGTCTTGGATTATCCTTTTCTTTCCCCCCTTTCCAAAGGTCGATTACCTGAAAAAGTCTTCTCAACGGCGAGATTCGAATCCGGGGCTTATGGTTCACTCACAAATCTTGGCTAAGCCCATGGTATGGTTTTACACTTTCGAAAGGTCTATTATCTCAAGAAGTTCTCACGACGGTGAGTTTGGAATCCGTGTCGTATGGTCAAAGAACAAACTCTGTAAAGAATTGTCTATGTGTCCTGTCAGTGAAAACAACTATAACAACAACAACAATGATGATGATAATCGTAAGAGCTACTTTTTAACAAAGCGGATAGTTAAATAATTTCCTCAATGGGAGAAATGGAAAACGTAATAGAACAAATTTTTTTAGGGTCTATGACACTTTAATACGTAGGTGATCATGCCTCTCCATAACTTTCTATCTTTTATGGCTGTAAAATAACTTTTGACTCTACCATTTTTCGCCTACGCTATTCTTCAAAAGTCTAAATCGTTAAATGGGTTACTCGTTGGCCACCACGTCTTTTCTTGCTTTCAGTATGACCCGTGAGTGTTAGATTTTCCAGATTCTCTTTAAACTAACCTATGAAAATATAAAATGGAAATGTTTGCTAAATTTGTAATTCTTTCGTCAACAATTAGCCGTTTAGTTTAATGAGCGAAGGACTGGATATAAATAAATATAAAGAAGTTATCTAGACGAATGATTAAAAATGAGTTGAAAAAAGCTTATATAGCTTTTCACGTTATATTTCAGAAGAGAGAATTTTGTTAGCAGAAGAAGACAACGATTTACAACTGAATCATAGCAACCACGATGAATGGAAAAAATGGCCGACATTTTAGGTACATTTGATTTTTACAGAACTTGTCTCGGGGCGCGAGCAAATAGGATATCCATCTTTATAAGACAACACTTAACACGATTTGCCCGTATTTTTAATTCTATTAGAAAATAATATAAATAACTCTCTAAATTGAATGCCGTCTATCTCTATGAACAATAAACACACCCACAGATATATATATATATATATATATATATATATATATATATATATATATATATATGTGTTTGTGTGTGTGTGTCTGTATAACAGGCTGCATATATCTTGTACGTTCTATTTTAAGCTTTTTTCTCTCTCTCTCTCTCTATATATATATATATATATATGTGTGTGTGTGTGTGTGTGTGTGTGTGTGTGTGTGCGCGTGCGTGTATGTATGTACGTGTGTCTTTGTGTGCGTGTGTACGAATTTACGTTTAGACTCTGTCTGTCTGTCTGTCTGTCTCTCTCTCTCTCTCTCTACATATATATAAGTGTGTATGTGCCTCTGTGTGTGCGCGTGTCAATTTTTTCTTTCCCATATTGCACAGGAAGAATGTTGGCAATAACCTTGATTATACTAATGCAACCCTAACTAAAAAAGAACATTATTCTTTCAGAGAGAATACATTGAAAACTTAATAATAACATTATTGCCAACTATAAACACACGCCGAAAACATTAAATTACATCACCATCCTTCTTTGAATCCATTCTTAAAGAATATAACTTATATCTAATACAAAAAGAACGTATATAAAAACAGCTCTAGATTAATAGAATATCACCCTGTTACGCCGACTGACCACACAAAAGTAAACACATTAGAATGCCTCCTACTAGACAGACGCACAAACAATTATGAATACACATTACCATCCGATGCCCGCTTAAATATATTAGAATTTTTACAAACTCGCATAAATGTAGAACTATCTACGGTTTAAATACACATGATACATGACTGACCAATGAGAATCGATCCTCAAAATTTGTAAATACCAGAGTTCTGTCTTTTAGTCGTTTTTCTCTCAATCTCTACCGAAGCTTTAATAAAAGTGAAACATGTTAGATTGATAAACGTTTCGCATTTGTTCTTTATCTTATCATCCTGTCGGTTTGCGATCCATATTTGATCTGGATTTACTTTAACTCATATTTGTTTGTGTGTAAAGAGAAACAGAAAAGGAGAATGGAAGAAGAGTCTAACTTCTATATATATATATATATATATATATATATATATATATATATATATATATATATATATATATATATGGGTGTATTATAAATATGCATTTTAAATATTTTATACACATTTTAAATCATTGACAATAACTCGATCTCAAAAACCTACCCTATGTAAAAAGAAAAACGTTGTTTATAAATTGTGATATCCTTTGGAAGATAGCATCTCTATTTTTTTTAAATATTAAATTTATACTTTGCTCATACAAGGACTACATTTTCACGTAGATTAACTTGTCGCTTATTGAAACTCATTACAACGCTCGTAGCTAAAACATATATTCAAGATAATCGAATTTATTATTATGCAATATACTAATTGAAAAAAAATTATTAAATAAGATATCATCTACCACAGGGACGTGATTGTAAAATGAGTATATTCAATAATTTATTCGTTTTCTGGTACTGTCAAGCTCTGTGAAACTGTTTTACGGATATCGTTACTTACGGTAAAAGAAATGCCAGGCTGAAGATAATTTTTTTTCTCTCTCTGATACTGACAACATTCAGTTCTTGAGATGACCTCTCTATCAATCTATCTATCGAGAGATAGATACACATCCCTCCAATCGGTTGTTAACTGGGGCAAGAATTGGCTGGTCAACTTTAACGCCACAAAAACTAAACTACTCTCCATTAACCACCATAGAGATCCTTCCCTGTCCCCCATTAAAATGTCTGATAGTCAACTTCCTGAGAGCAACTCCCTGCGCCTGCTCGGTCTCACGCTGACTGCTGACCTGAGATGGAACAAATACATTGAGTCTTGCTTCTTCCACCGCGAGGAAAGTTGACTCTCTGTGCCGCGCCAGGAAATTTTTCTCCCCTGAATCGATACTTCAAATATACAAATCAACCATTCACCCTTGCATGGAGTATTGCAGCCATATATGGGCCGGGGCACCTTCTGTTTACCTCGGAGTTCTTGACAAGATCCAGAGACGGATATGTAATCTAATTGGCCCTGATCTAGCGTCTCGTCTGCAGTCACTCTCTCACAGACGCGCCGTCGCCTCTCTCTGTCTTTTCTACAAATACTTCCATGGTAACTGCTCTGACGAGCTGCTTTCTCTGGTTCCCAGACTCCATGAATTCAAGCTCCCTACGAGGCTGGCATCCCGATCCCACCCTTACACCGTAAAAACTTTCAAATGTAGCCGTCTCTTCTACTCCAGTAGCTTCATACCTCGCACCTCTCGCCAGTGGAACACCCTCCCCAATTACTGTTTCCCTGAAAGCTATAATCTCCAACTATTCAAATGTAATGTCAATCGACATCTCCAGTTACCTTGATCTACCCACTATCCTTCTCCTCATCCTTTCTCCTATCACTCCTATCTGCTCTCGCTCCAAATCTTCCGCAACCCCATGCATCCTAGTGGCTTCACGCCTTGCTTGGGGCGTAATGCTTAAAAACATAGATAAATATATATTTTACAAACATAGGTATCAACACTACTTGGTCTGAAGATCGCAGTGAGGTGTTATAGTGACACTCAACTTGAAGCTTCTTTCCTATATCCACACTGTCTATATCTATAAGCAGTATATCTCTTCCCATATAACTTGTCCTAATCATTCTAACCTATTTGATGGTTTAGTTAGATATCCCGGTTCGAAAGAAAAATCAGAAAAAAGTGAAAATTGAATGCCTTTGGCTAGATGCGAAAATGTCTCGTCAGTATTCTCATGATGTAGTGGCCGACTCTTCTTGCTTGTTAAATTGTCTGAACTTGGAATTGATTTTCGCCGTTTCTTTCTCCTGTTGTTCTTAATTTTATTGAAAGCATGTCTCCCAAGCCCACTATTTGGTGAGGGCGGTGGATTCGTTGATTCCCCAGGTCGATGCTTGGACCAAAGGTAAGCTGTACATTCACTTGTTATCATGAGGAAGAAAGCGAACAAACATTGCCCTGTGTGAGAAGAATTTCGCCTTACCGAAAACTCGTTTTAATTTTTTTTCTATTTTCTTTAATTTTTAGTTTTTAATCTTTAAATTTTATTTTATTTTATTGTATTTTTTCTCCCTAAAAGTTTGCCCATAGTAAAATTTTGTTCTAAATTCTAACCTATTTGATGGTTTAGTTAGAAATCCTGTTTCGAAAGAAAAAATCAGAAAAAAGGGAAAATTGAATGCCTTTGGCTAGATGCGAAAGTGTCTCGTCAATATTCTCATGATGTAGTGGCCGACTCTTCTTGCTTGATAAATTGTCTGAACTTGGAATTATTTTCGCCGTTTTTTTCTCCTGTTGTTCTTAATTTTATTGAAAGCATGTCTCCCAAGCCCACTATTTGGTGAGGGCGGAGGGTTGGCCGTTGATCCCCCGACCCACCAGGTCGATGCTTGGACTTAAGGTAAGCCGCACATTCAGACAAATATGTGGAAATTGTTACAAAATGAGAAGTAGATATTGAAGCTTTAATACATCTCTATATGGGCACCATTAGTTGCACGAAGTATATCAAGACTGTACTCAATTTCTTGATATATTTGTTATTGCATAGCCTAATCAATGATGGCGGTGGCATCAGCGATCTTTTGCTTTGGATCAGTGATGTCCCGTATTTTTCTTTGATACACGATATTTTTAACATAACCCCCATAAAAAGTTCAGGGGAGTGATATTTTGTTAACAAAGTTGACAGGCAATTGGCCAAATTGTTTCCCTTCCAATCCACCGGTCAGGAAATGTTTGAATTTCATTTAACAGTACCTCTTTCATCAACATGGTACCTGAAATACACAAATGCAATGTGAATAAAAATTTTGACAATTAATGAGCACATGGAAAAAAACTGATTAAAATATCACGTCAATTGCCTTTGTAATATATTTTTTAAATTGTAAAGAGACTCTATGGACACCCTATATATATATATATATATATATATATATATATATATATATATATATATATATATATATGTGTGTGTGTGTGTGTGTGTGTGTGTGTGTGTGTGTGTGTGTGTTTAAGACATTATTATGTTTATACGTTCTTTTTTATATAGATATTTAAGAACGTATAAACATAAAAAATTTCTTAAAAATAATTGTCGGACTTTGTCCATTTCATAATATATGTGTGTGTGTGTTTGTGCGTGTGTGTGTGTGTGTTTGTGCGTGCGTGCGTGTGTATGTGTGTGTGGATAAAAAGACAAGGGGAAAAAACTATTCTTAGCCGACGCATTTCGTTCTCTAAGGGACATTATCAAGGATTAATAAGGACTTATTTTGTTGCGTATGTTTATATACAAGAGTAATGATATTCCTTTATCAAAACTTAAAATTGAAAATGTTCATGATGTCTATCAAGAGGTTAAAATGTCAGTCAAAAATTTGCGGAAGAGACATATATATATATATATATATATATATATATATATAAGATTAATATAAGTAAAAGTTTGTCACTTAGCTGATTGATGTTACCCTCAGCATCCCAACTCCAGACTATCTGTCCACTCTTCAGGGTTTATCAGCAATTTACTGCTTATATTTTTGATTTTCCTATTTATACACTTGTCATTGGTGTAATTTTTTTTTTTTTCATATTTTCTGTATTCGTGTGTGCTTTTTTGTGCATGCAGTGATGCGTCCGTCTGTGCGGATGTGAGTATGTGTAGGGTGTCGTGATCATTTCTCCATTTCTTTTTTTTTTTTTGTTCACTTTACATTCGCTATTTAGCTTTTTCTGTTTTTTCCTTTTTCTTTTTTTCTCCCGATAATTGCGGTTTGTGGTGATTTGTTCCAATCTCCAGATATGCCAACGATTTTAATTTTGCGGCGTTCGAGTTTTTTTCTCTTTTTTTCTTTTTGCTAGAGTTGTATTTCGTTTTTTTCATAAGATGATTGATATTGATGCTTAAATGATAAGTACTATATTGTCATTGATCATCAAATTAAAATGTATCTCAATAAACTTAATAATACCTCTAAGAAAATTGCTAATATTAATAACATTGTACATCAAAATAAACATAACACTATTAACTTATACTATGGTAACTAAATAATCTCTAATAAACCTACAACCACACAACTAAATCCTCTCCAGACACCCCAAAAAACAATTCAGTGTATCAATTTACATGCCCGTTTAGAGATTGTATATCTGATACTAATAATAAACCTGCTACATCTATTGGTTTTACTACAACCACACTCTCTCGTAGACTTACCTGTCACATTTCTGATCTTAGTTTAATAAAACAACATTACTTAGAAAAACATAGCCATGTACTAGAGATATTAGTTGATTTACCAGACAGAAAAACATAGCCATGTATTAGACAGATACATCGCCTGTATGACATCATAGAACCGCAATTTTTTTTATGTCAAAATAACAAAATATCATGTTTGACAGTGGATATCTTTGTTTCATGTCTACATAACCACTCTGAGGAAGGTTCATGTAAGCTTAAAGCTTAGGACCAACTTAATAAAAATATCTAAATGGTGGACAATTTCGTCTGACATAATAGACATTCATTGTCTGTTATATTTAATGATATATATATATATATATATATATATATATATATATATATATATATATATATAATGATACTAATGCTTAAATGGTAAATACTTATGGATACATATATAAGATATACACAGAAAATATATTAAATTCTTGTCGTACTTTATCCATTTCATTATATGTTGTCATTGTTTACGTTAAGATACGTTTCGTGAGCAGATATGGTCGATCGATAAAAGTCGGCAAAGATTGAGTTTATAAACAGTAATTTGGATATTGTTAAATAGACGCTTTTCTGTAGTTAAATCGTACAGCACGTCAGATCAAATGACGGTTTCCGTATAGGAATACAGGTTCGATTCCTGTCGGAGGACGCATATTTTCAACGAAATTTCTCGAACATTCAGTCCGCTACACGTAAGAAGTACAGTTTAATTAAAAACAGAGCACTTACTTAAATGAATTGTAACTATAAAAATAGCGTATAAACAGAAAATACACACAGACATAGACGCGCACACACGCACACACACACACACATATATATAGTACAGGTGCGTCTGTCTGGGTTGAATAAGACTTACGTACTCGGCGTCGGTTGAAACAGACTATACTCAGGGGGTAATTTCTGATTTCTCTGTTTTGTAATTGTTGTGAGACCCTAACATACCTACAAAATGGACTCTTCCAGGACTATATAAAGTATGCGAGATAACACTCTAGGAGAGAGAAGAAGAGGAGGAGGAGGAGAAGAGAGAGAGAGTATTCTAATACCGTAGTATCAGCCGCGTATGACTAACAATATTGGACACTAGCACATAGTAAGCTCTGCTTACACTTACACTATCTTTGTAACCTTTTTGTTTAATATATCTTTCTTACCTCTAATCCGTGTTCCGTGTTTTCTTTCCGTGGTCCCAACTTTGGGCCCACATCAGTGGCGACGAAGAATTCGAGAAACGCACTCACGCCGAAACCTTAATACCTTACCAGTTCCACATCAAGTGGCGACGAAGAATTCGAGAAACGCTTTCACGTCGAAAACCTCAATACCTTGCCAGTCCCACATCAGTGGCGACAGAAAGATTCGAGAATTTCGTTCTCACCATATCAATAGTGACAGAGTACTCGAAAAATACACAGAAACTCCACGCGTTCCCACAGCAGTGTTGAACGAGAAATTAAGCTGGTATTACTACATTAGCGATTTAAACGCAACACCCAGCGTCTACATATAAAAAAAAATATTCCGATACCAAACAGCAGTGACGAACTAGCGATTCGACATCTATGGAATATTAAAGTCTGTCCAAATAACATAACGAGAACGATTTCTTACACACCCACACACAGAGGAAAAAAACAATTTGTTCGTAAAACAAACTAACAACACAAGAGCCGAAGTACTACTTACGACTCAAGTTTTCGAAAAAAATATCTAAAAAATCAGTAAACAAGCTCTGTAATGATTTTAGACTAGCCGAACTGACTGCCGATGATTTCAAGTGCTTAATTTTCGCACAAGGTCTAGTATCAGCAGAAGACGCCGAAGTCAGACGACGGGTACTGACCAAGCTTGAGAACGAACAAGGATTGATTCTTCAAAACTGGCAGAGGACTGTCAAAGAGTAACATCTGCAAAGTATGACTCAAACACTATCGAGGAATCAGGTGTGGCTCAGATTAATAAAATCAGAAGCAAGTCTACCTCCTATTCCCCTCAAAAAGACAAAAGGCAAATATCATGTCCTAAATTCCGCAGTAACCAAAACCCAAATAGGTTAAAGAAACCGCCAGGACTATGTTACCATTGTGGTAAATGGCATTGGATGAAATTCTGTCCAATTAAGAACAAAAAATATTGCAAAAATTGCAATAAAAGTGGGCATACTTTAACTCGGTGCTGGTACGCCAACAGAACGAGAAAACGCAAAAATAAAATTAGGCAAGCTCAATCTGACAATATTGACGATAGAAATTTAAGGAAATATGTAACTGGATATTTTCAATAATTCCATTAAATTCCAGCTTGACTCGGGTTCCGATCTTTCAACCATTAACTGGCGTACTTGGCGAAAATTAAACAAGCCTACCTTATTAAAAACGGATAAAACAGCAAAATCCGTAACTGGCGAAAAGATTAACATTTTAGGCGAGGTAATACTTACAGTAATACTAAATGGAGTTGCCAAAAAGCTCAAAGCCTACGTATTGAAAACTTCAGATAACTTATTTGGAACAGATTGGATAGAAAAATTCAATCTTTGGGATTGCCCAATGAGTACATTTTGTCGCAAGGTACAAAGTACAACGTCCAATGTATAAAGTATGCGATATAACACTCAAGGAGAAGAGGAGGAAATAAGGACCAAATGCTGGTAAGCTAAAGAAGAGTGGCTAAACGAAAAATGTGCAGAAATAGAAAGATTGAATACTACCAAGAAAAGAGATATACACAAACAAATAGGACAGCAAACAGGACAAAAGACATGCTCGTCAACAGTCTGCCTAAAATTAAAGGATGAAACACTCATATTAGAGAAGGAAAAATTCTTTAACGCTGGAGCTAGTATATTAGAGAACATTTCCACGACGAAAGAAAACAACCAGCAATACACAGAACCACAGACGGACCTGGAATTCTGAAAACCGAAATAAAAGCAACAATGGCCAAACTGAACAGAAACAAGACAGGTGGGCCAGACGGAATTGTAACGGAAATACTGACAGCCTTAGATGACTTTGGCATAGACAAGATCACCGAAATAACAAATGGAATCTACAATCGGAAGACCTCAGTAGATTTACCTTCATAGCTAGGCCTAAGAAAATTCTGCCGAACAATAAGCCTAATGAACCAAATAACAAAACTCATCATCCGTATTCTAATGAACACAGCGCACAAGAGAATCAGCACAAAGATAGGACAAGAACAGTGCAGGTTCGTTAAGGACACTGGAACAAGAAACACGATATTCATGCTCAGAATGTTATCAGTAAGAGCGATACACATGCAGAAGGACCTGTACCTATGTTTCATAAACTACGCAAAGGCCTTCGACAAAGTACGCCACAAGGATCTGATGGAACTGCTCAGCAACCTCGATATATATATATATATATATATATATATATATTCGGGAAAGATGTCAGAATAATCAAAAACTTATACTAGCAGCAAACAGCATGCATGCGCATAGGGAACGAGTTCAGCGAATACACAAAAATAGAAAGTGGCGTAAGGCAAGGATGCGTTTTCTCACCCGACCTTTATTAAGGGATTTAACATTGGCGGCTACAATATTAACAACACAAGATACGCAAATGACACAGTACTGATAACAAACACGGAAATGAAATTACAAAATCTGCTATAGAAGGTAGCGACGGAGAGTGAGAAGAAGAGACTAAGCATAAACTACAGGAGGACGGAGTGCATGGTCGTCAGTAAGAGGATGGGCCCGAAATGCGATCTGAAGGTCAGGAACACTAGAATCAAGCAGACGCGGAAGTTTAAATATCTGGGAAGCGTCTTGACAAAAGACGGTAAGTGCGACACTGAGATCCGTACGCGTATTGGGATGGCCAAGGACACATTCCAAAAGTTGGGCAGAGTACAGTGAGATTGGTAACAAAGGAAAGAATACTGAGCTGTGACGTGACATCTGTCCTTCTTTACGGCAGCGAATGATGGACGATTTCCTCAAAGATTAAGAAGAGACTCGAGGCGATAGAGATGTGGTTCTACAGAAGGATGCTAAGGATATCATGGACCCAGTGTGTGAGCAAGGATGAGATCTTAGTGAGATTGCAAACATGGAGAAGGCTTATACTTAACATCAGAAAGAAGCAGCTGAAGTTTCTGGGACAAATAATGAGGAAGGAGGGCTTGGAGAATCTGATACTCATCTGATACTTAAGTGGGTCGAATAGAGGGGAAGAGAGACAAGGGAAAACAACGCGTGAGCTACTTGGCGGACTTAAGCAAGTGGATGACAGAACGTGGTCTGGAGGAGGCGGTAGAGGGAAGGAACTTGTTGAGATCTGCAAGGGATAGAGGGAGGTGGAGAACTATGATCGCCTACGTCCTGAAAGGACATAGCGCATAAAAAGAAAGAAGTGTCTAAATAGTGAAGGAATTCTGTTCTGTTTAGGGTATAAATTATGGTTGCTTGAGTTAATAGAATTTGTTTTAGGAATATTTATATATAAGTATATATGTATAGTATATATTGCCGCACACGCATGCACGCACAGCACGCAGCGCACACCCACGCATATATGTATTATTGTTAAATAGTGTATATGTATTAAAGTCAGTGTTTGATTATACCATATGTTATAGTTTATTTAATATTTCATTTTCACTTAATTGTTAGTAGTCTATTTGTTTTGGCCTTGGTGTTATATATTAAGGCATTAATTATGGGGGGTAGGGTTGTTCGTTTTTTGGTGTTTGTGTCTGTGTATGTATATATTTGCACATGCACGCACACGCGTATAGGTGCGTATTTGTTCGTTTATTTATTTATTAATAAATTAAGTTATATTTATTTCGTTTGTTTATTTATTTAAAGTTTGTATTATATTTATTTTATTTATGTTTATTTGTTTATTTTTTATTAGTGCTTAGATGTTAAAGTAAGTATTTTTATATGCCTACATTTACCCATTATTTCAGTTTTCTTGTTTATTTTTTAAATAATTATTGCTAATTTATCTTCTAAGCATAATTTACAATTTTTAATTTGCTCATTTTATAAGTTCCCATTTGATTATGTGGCAGATATTGTCTTCTTTTTGGCTCCATATTTAACTTGATAGCCTTGTAATGTTTAAGTATTTTTCTTTCAAACAACCTTTTGTGGTTATAATATTTTTGATTTTTTTTTCTGTAGCGCCTATATATTTTTTTCGTCTGTGAACGTTATTAGTTACGATAGCTTTGTAAAGTATGTTATTGGTCAAACATTTATTGTTAAGTGGGCAATTTTCTTTGTTTCTGCAGTTACATTTAATGGTGTTATTTTGTTGCATGTTATTGTTGTTGTTGATGAATTTATTGAGTATTTTTATTAGTATTATATACGTTATAATTAGTGGATACACGTCTCTGCTTTTTAAACATCATATTTTTTTTATCGGCGTGAGATTTTCAAAAGTTTTAATGAAGACAGTGTACTCTTCAGCAGGTATTGAACGTATGTTCCCTCTTATTTAGGTGAAAACTACTGTATAACCAGGCGTGCTTCTAGACCTGGACAGCCAAGGAGGACTTCACAACAAAACAAAATTGAATTACCCTTACGAAGCAAGTCTCTCATTATGATCTTTCAAAAACCATATCTGCTAACTCTTATTTTCGTATCCGAAAAGTAAAGTAACTTTAAGGAATTAATGGACTTTTATCGACAGCTCGACATTATTTATTCTTACTCTATTTTTTGTACTAATGTTTTCTCAATAAAAGGCCAAGAGTCACTCAAGCTAGAGGGCAGGAAGTGAAGTACGTACGTGACGTCCCAGTTGTAAATGCCATGGGTGCTGGGACTAGGAATGTTGCTTGTCAGAACATATACCATGGAAGCAACCAAGAGGCTCTCAACATTTTGTCTGTGGGAAAAGTATTGTAGGGTGGAAAATAATTCTTCACCTACAAGGGCGCGTAGATTCTTTTGAACTCTATCAAGACAAGAAAGTAAGGTTAAAGACGACCTGTTTGTGTTTGAACTCACTGACATTTTTATACTGATGCTCACTCACTACAAGGCTTAATAGCCACTAAAGGTAGAGAGCTACTTTTTGGCGTTGTATGAGTGTAAGAATTGAAATTCTTGGAGGGAAATAACGGTTAACTCAGACCGGCGGAGGTCAAGATTGTTGGGATTGGGAAAACATCCTGCCGGAGTCTGTTCCACGAAACAGAAATTCATAGGAAGAAGCTAACCGAATGGAAATGATTTCTTACGACTGGAATACGAATGGGGATAATTCATTCTTGCGTGCCGGGTTACACTTATAAAGGCCAGGTGTAGTGGGACTAATGAATGTAGCTCATCAAAATACACGCTGTTGGCGTAGCGAAAGAGCCGTAATAGACTCGCAACATTTCGTCTGTATTAAGGGGGGTAGTAGACACGCGTTTGAGTATACGTCTCTGATTTTTTAAACAGTATATTTTCATCTATGGGCCAGTGTATTTGACTCTCTAATAAAGAGAACGTGCCCTTCAACAGGATTCGAACATTAATACGAAATAATGTCGGATTAAGAATGCAAATCTAATAATTCCTTTTTTACATATATGTATATAGACGGACCATTTTATATTTTAATTTCGCGCATGCGCTTTGTTTGTTTTCTATTTTTTCGACTATACAGTATAGTAGGGTCATTTGGGTACTGTTTGTGAGACGCAATTCACAGCGCCAGAAATTTGGAAACAACATGCTGTACTGATTGACATTCGCACCGGAAGCTCCAATACAAAGATTCCAGTGTGATGACAGTGCAGATGAAAAAGGAGACCGTTGTCTGGAGGCTGAAGATGAAGTCAATGGCAATTTTATTGAACAAATCTACTCTTTAGTATTTCAAGATATTGTGTAATTTTGGAAAATATATCTGTTAAAATGAGATGTCAGTGATTGTTTAATTGAGACGACAATCTATCCCTCACACCCAGCATATATATATATATATATATATATATATATGAAGAAATATAATCTTAAGGCGTGCTATATTTATGGGATAAAGTGCTCAATAACAGAGATAGAGCGTGTGTAAATATAAAGGTGACAGTCTGTTTCATGATAGACGCAATCGTCAGGCTACAACGATTGCGTCTAACATGAAACAGACTGTCACCTCTAAGTGTTGACTTCAATGTTCACTTTTATATATATATATATATAATTAAAAAATCCCAAATCATGTTATATGGGAAATAGCCTATTTCGGCAGACGAAGATATCGGTCGTTTGTCTTATTCAACCCCGGTGTGGACTGAGTTCGTGTCAGAAATAGAAATTTAACTGTGAAAGCTTAAAAAAATAATACAGAATTTATCCATTTCAATGTTTCAGTCAGACGAAAGGCACGAGACAGTGGTTAGAAGAAGGTGGAATGTATTTGTCGTAAAGGGAAGAATTTATATATATATATATATATATATATATATATATATATATATATATATATATAAAGACAAAAGAAAATTTATGCTAGCCTACGCGTTTCGTCTTTTGTGTGATTTTATTAAAGCAAATGTAAGAATTTTATATACAAGAGCAACAATGTTATTGCTTTTACCTTGTTTTTAAGAACGCTTCATAAATATTCATGTGTCGCCTAAGATAAGTTTTCCTTTTGTCTTTCTTCATATTGGCCTTTTAAAGACATACGCTATCTGAAAGTTTTACACACACACACACACACACACACACACACACACACACACACACACACACATATAGATAGATAGATAGATAGATGATAGATAGATAGATAGATAGATAGATAGATAGATAGATAGATAGATGATATATACACACATATATATATATATATATATATATATATATATATATATATATATAGTAGTAGTAGTAGTAATAAACATATAAGTATAAGAAATTATACAAGAAATTATACTCGTCCGGAATACATTCGGAGTCTTGATTTGCGAATAATCAAACCAATACCAAAGGTAAAAAAAAAGGTATAAAAAAAGAAAGAACCAAGAACATGTACGTTAGCCGAAAATAATCGTCTAGCATGCAAGTCCAAAGCCCGAATAATAAAAAAAAACCGATACGAGTGAGCAAAATACCTATTTAAACCTAGAGAGCCAGACAAACCTACCAAAGTTTCACCTAAGCGGATCGTCAGGGAATGCTGGCTTTAAAAGGTAACAAAAGAACGAGATATTTATAGTCTATAAAGAAAAAATATATATATATATAGCTAAACCTAGAGAGCCAAACAAAACTACCAAGGTTTCACCTAAGCGTTGTTTGGAGGGGGGGGTCACGTGGTTATGATTTTTTATAGACTAAATATCCTTGTTTATATATATATATATATATATATATATATATATATATATATATATATATATATATATATATATATATATATATATATATATATATATATATATATATATATGATATGATATACAGATATATATTTTTATAAATTAAGCAGAGTATTAAGGAAATTGTAAAGACAAAATGGAAAAAATTTATTTGTGACACGTTTCATCCGTCAGAATAAAACGTGTACGCGCATACACACATACAATCACATGCACATGATCTACTCTAATTCAGTAATTTTCATTTTCTCTAAAACGTAAATCTTGTTACTCTATATTTACTATGTTTTATTTTGTCTGGAACAATGTTCCAGAATTGACGCACTCTATGAAATTCGATCCAGCTAATAATAATCTGCGAGACGAACTTTCTACTGTTTGCTCAGTGACGAGAAGGGAAGGTAAACAGAGGTCTGTATGTATTTTTACATGTTTATGTGTGTGTGTTTCGGTTCCTTTGTTATTTTCGATAGCTGAGATTCGGTTGCTTGTCTCTCTTTCCCGAGAAGACACCTGCACCAACTGTTCTCAACACAAGCCACCCACCGCGTTATTTTAAACAATTCCGCCACCTTCAAATTGTTCGGTGACCATGCGTAGGAGTTTGACCATTCTCCGGTCAAGAGGACCGGGTTTTAACTGGCAAAAAGACAAACACTTTTTATTCGGCCCTCATACCGACACGAAGAAGTGTCCTACCTTCCTTATTTGTCTTCATTAACTCTTCGGCCTAAAAAGGTTAATCGTCCGTCATTTACAAACCGACAGAAAATGTCGTTTCTAAACGCTTACACTTAAATAAAACAGGCAGAGTAGGGAGAGAAAAATGAAAAATGCTTTCTTTGTTGATGATTTGCATTTAGAAAACTTGTTTTTCTAAACGAGTTAAATTGAGTTACTATCGCGTGGGAGTGGACCATCCTTTGGCTGTCTTTGTGTTTTTGATTCCCCTAAATAAACGGTCTGGTTGGACGTTGTTGGGCTATTGGCTAGATCTAATTTACCTATTTATAGATCCATACAGGCACAAAAGTGTGAGCCTCTCTGAATGCTCAGACTAATGAAACCCGAGTTCGGATCTCAATATAATTGATTTTTCAAGGAGCTGACTTCTTTATTGATTCATTCATTGTTTACAGCTTATCAATCCTTTCCAGGTTATTCCGGAGATTAGAACTCGGATCTCTTATTAATAATTCCGAGCCATTATCTATTGCTAATACCCGCACATCCACGCTTACAGTACCTGATATTCCCAAGCGGTCATCCATCGAGGTACTGACCAGGCTCAGCGTTGCTTAACTTCGGTGATCGTAAGTCTGACTTCTTGATAGCATCGTTTGGGGAAATGATCGCAGGGTGTCGCATCACTGGGGAGTGCCTGAAAATCATACTTTGGGCTGACGCAAGACTAAAAAGTGTTCGGAAGTTGTCGATGGCATGAAGTCACAAGTCATCGTGACTGAGTTTGTGAGTACTGGCTTTGTTCTATTATTGATTAGACTAAATTGTGCGCTCTGCTTCATAAAATACTGTAATTAAGGCGTTTTTATACTAAGGGCCACCCAATACAAGGCTCAAGAGCTACTTAAGGTAACGGGTGTCAGAATAAGAAAAGGTAAGAAATGAAGTTCATGATGTAATACAGGAAAGATAGCAGTTAAACCCTAGACTTGAAGAGGTCAAGATTATGGCGGGGATGGGAAATTAACCTTCTTCTTCTTTTATGTGCCTGTGCCTTGTCCCTTCAAGGCGTAGGCGATCATGGCTCTCCACTTCACCCTATCCCTTGTAGCTCTCAAAAAGTTTTGTCCCTTTGCTACTTCTCCCAGACCCTGTTCTATCATCCACTTGCTTAAGCCCGCTAGATATGTCACGCATTGCTTTCCCTTGTCTCTTTTTCATTCTATTCGCCCTGTGAGTATCAGATTCTCGAAGCCCTCCTTTCTTATTACGTGACCCAGAAATTTCTGCTGCCTCTTCCTGATATTAAGTATGACCTTCCTCTTTGACTGCATCCTCTCCAAAACCTCATCGTTGCTCACCCGCTCGGTCCATGGTATCCTTAGCATCCTTCTGTAGAACCATACCTCCGATTTCCTACTGTATCCACAAAGTAACAGTTCTTGGGAATTAGCTGTTCAAGGGGACAGCTTCTTACTATTAAAAAAAACTGTATATATATATATATATATATATATATATATACAGAGAAAGAGAGATAACGATGTGATTGGAATCGATAGATAATGATGGTATATATCGATAATGAAGAATTTGAGATAGATAGATAGATAGATAGATAGATAGATAGATAGGTAGGTTGTCCAGACGTAAATCTCTTTTATGTTCATAGATACAGGCTTTTAGAACACGTAATGTCTCCCCGATATAAACTTTTCATATTGTAAGTTATTTATTCGATAAGTACTGGCATTTGAATTAGTGTTGAATTTACATTCCTTTCTAATTACATCTCTAATTGTTTTGGACATGGTGATAATTTCCTAATAATTGGGAGAACTAAGTTATTTTAAAGTTTTAAAAAGAAAAGTTTAGTGAAAAAGGGATAGATTGAAGGGATAGATAGATAGGGATAGATATAGATAGATAGGATACATTATGAATTTTGATGTTGATAGATTTTAGATTATGAAGTTTGCTATTGAAGGGATAAGATAGATAGATAGATAGATAGATAGATAGATAGATAGATAGATAGATAGATAGAATATATGAACATATGAAAAGGTTTAGATAGATAGATAGATAGATAGATAAAGGTTTAGATAGATAGATAGATAGATAGATAGATAGATAGATAGATAGATAGATAGATAGATAGATAGATAATGAACATATACAGATAGATAGATAGATAGATAGATAATAGATAAAGGATTTAGATAGATAGATAGATGATAATATAGATAGATAGATAAGAAAATAGATAGATAGATAGATAGATAGATAATAAAATATATACAGATAGATAGATAGATAGATAGATAGATAGATAGATAGATAGATAGATAGATAATGAAATATACAGATAGATTGAAAAGGTTTAGATAGATAGATAGATAGAAGATAAGATAGATAGATAAATGAAATATACAGATAGATAGATAGATAGATAGATAGATAGATAGATAGATAGATAGATTAGATAGATAATGAAATGTTTTGAAAATAGCTGAATAAAGAGCTCTTTTCATAATCTTTTGTGAAATCTTTTTCATTGTAATTCATTCTTTCATTATAGTATCAGCCTCGAAGAATATGCACCACAATGACAAAAGAGAGTCAAAACGTAGGAAATGTCATTGCGAACAACAAAAGTCAAGAAGATGTGGAGAACCATGATCGCCCACAATCTGTAGTGACACGACACAGAGAGATCCTCTCTACGTATTTCATTTCTTCATCTCTTACCGTCTCGAACATAACAAAGAAATGCTAAGCTCATCTTGTCTGTTGAATGCATTGATCGAACAACAGTCCAAAGAATCAATACAGAAGAATTCTTATTAAAATACTACTCTGCTCGAATTACGATGTGGTTTTCGCCCGTTTCTTCCCAATTGTTTGCGGTTCGGTGTTGGCCGGTCGAGAAGCCAGACACATTTCTTTGTTTGCTTTCCCTCAGTGCTGTTTAGTCATTTTGAGAATTATTATTATTATTATTATTATTATTATTATTATTTATATATGGCGTCCTTGATCAATTAAATCATATCCAACTGCCTCGGATATATCATCATTTGTAACGCCATCAAGTAAACGTTCAGATCTCATCGAGTCTCACTGGAACGCGAGATGTTGTACGAGATTGGACGATATGTTGTAATATTGTATAAACCTTTTTTCCACCTCACAATAATACGTCTTTTGCAAAAATTTCTTACATACACACCCACCAACATATTTATCTATTGTTAAATTTGAAAACTCTTTGTCTCACAACACATCTATAAATGTAACCAGGGTGAATTTAAAATTATGCCAATATATCAAATAGACAATAATTCTTACCTACAAATACAAGAACAAAAAAACTTCATAAACAAATTTAAACCAGCACTAAATAGATCATAAACCCACACACAAAAAGACAGAGCATGAACACATAATGGCCAAATACAGTGGTCAAACCACTTACATGTATATACACATACTCACACGCGATTATGTGGGGAGCACGAATATATTTACACAAATTGGCAAAAACATTTGGACAGCTCACAAGCACATACACGAACCCTAAACAACAGGAAGTGTATATATATATATATATATATATATATATATATATATATATGTGTGTGTGTGTGTGTGTTTGTGTGTGTGTGTGTGTGTACTAATTCCTTATAATAAGACAGTATGTATGGATGGAGAGGGAATATACATGTACATACGCATACTAACAAAAACACACACAAAAAAAAAAAAAAATGGAAATAGATGTAAGAACACACAGGGGTCATTAAAAAGATAAGAATACAGATATCTCTCCTCAGCCTTTCTCGGACCAATCTTAATTGTTTTACTACCCTTCAAGGAGAAGAACTTTCTCACTGCCAGTTCAAGAAAGACGTCTTTGTCGCTACCATACAAAAAAGAGAATGTTCAACATCGAGAATGCTTAACATCGAAAAACATATGGAAAATTAATTCTTTTTAATAATATGTGGAAATATCAACTCTTTCGCTGAAGAAAGAAGCGTAAGCTGAAACGCGTGTTTCAAAATTATGGAAAATAAAGAATAATATATAGTTTAAAAAAAAAAACTACATTACGACCAAAAATGTTTGCGGTTTATCTCTTCTTTTCAAAGTGTACACTTTTCAATCGTTGGAACAACTATAACCTCTTCCCTTCATATATATATATATATATATATATATATATATATATATATATATATATATATATATAAAATTAAAAAGAAAGAAGAAAGGTGACGCAAACGTTTTTGGTTGTAATGTGTTTTTTTTTTAGAAAAAAATATTATGCTTTATTTTCCATAATTTTACTACACGGGTTTCTGGTCTCGTGACCGTCTTCAAGTAAAAGCGGAGATTTCCACATATTATTAGAAATAATTAATTTTTTCCTTATGTTTTTCAATGTTAAATATTCTCGATATGAGACATTCTGTTTTTGTGTTAGTAATTCGAATGTCTTTTTTGAATTGGCAATGAAGAGTTTTGCGCGAAGGGTCATAAAACAATTAAGGTTTGTCCAAGAGAAATGATGAATTACTTATCAGCATTTTATCTTTTAATGTTTTACTGACCCCTATGTGTTCTTGGATCTGTTTCCATTTTCGTGTGTTTCTGTCAGCATGCGTGTATATATGCGTGCGTATATTTCCCCTCTATACATATACTGTCTTACTACGAGGAATTAGTAAACTCATTTGTACACATACACACATACATACACATACGCACATACATTGGAACCACTACAACCTCTTTCATATATATATATATATATATATATATATATATATATATATATGTGTGTGTGTGTGTGTGTGTGTGTGTGTTTTCAACGTGTGAGTGTATGTGTATGAGTACATACAAGGTTTATATATATATATATATATATATATATATATATATATATATATATATATATATATATATGACAGTTCTCAGTTTAATACAGTTTCCATAATCTATCAGTAGGGTAAATAATTTTTTTGAAGGGCGTCTTGGTCGGGCCGAACAATTTTTACCAACATTTTTACTGTGTATATATATATATATATATATATATATAACTTTCGGATAATAAGTGTGACATTTTTGTAATTATTGAACAATATAGTTCATGCCACATTGACGGAAAACCTACCAGTAAAAAAAAAGAATTCTCTTATTACTATATTTGTACAAAAACGCACAACCTTAAAATTTAATATTCAAACTCAGCGTTGGGACCGCACGTTCCAAAACAATAACACATTTCTCATAGCATATTTTTCGGATTACATCTATATTTTCGTTGTCCTCTTATTACCGAGAAGTAAAAAACAAGAACAAATCTATTTCCATTCCTGAGGATATCTGTAGGAACAGACGAAAGCTTGTAAAAATTAAAAAAGACCTTATGAAACTGGAATTTATAAACAGGGATCATATCATTCATATACAGGTTCGGGGTTAGTGCAACCTATTGAAATTGTTTGCGAAGATGTATTCCCCCCATTTAAATCATTAACCTCTATATTTGTTTTTTGTATGAATGATTCATGTAATTATATATATATTTATATATATGTGTGTGTGTGTGTTTCTCTCTTTCTGTGTGTGTGTGTTCACACACACACACAGAAAAAGAGAAACATTTCATGGATTTTATTTAATACAAAATTATTTCTTCATATTATAAGCGTTATATTTGATGAGTATACATATATGATTAGATCTCCCTTCTTTTTGCTGTAAAATTAACATCTACTGGCCTAGAGCATGAGATTATTACAAAAGAAAATGTTCCTTCTCGCCAGAAACCGAACCTGTATTCCTTTTTCCAAGTGAGAAACTACTTTCAAGCAAGGAATATTTTCAATTTTTTTTTGTTTTTTGATTGACCGAGAATTTTCAACATCATATCATCCATTCCCTAACATATGATCTCTTAGCTTACCTCATTTGAATTCCTCTGAACTTCAGTATCTTAGTCGTTGTCGAAAGGAAGAACAACCTGTGGTCAAAATGTTTCGTTAAAGACTGCGATTGTGGAAGTGATGATGAACATAAAGAAAAACCAGATGATCTGGCCATGCTTCCGAGGCTGCATCAAGAATCTACGTGTTTAGATTGAAATGACTCACTGTGACAGAAAAAGAGGCTCAAATTCAATGCTACCTTTGCCCAGAAGACGGGATTGCTACCATGCCAGAATTCCTAATTGGCATCTTGGTTCTTTGGCTCCCTCTGACTACTCTCATGACTCATTAAGAATGTGTAACACGCGGTGTGGCCCAGTTGTAGCTCAGTTCTCGTGAGAAAGAGACGCCAGGGGAGTATACATTTTCGGAAATCCGAGCTGACTGACGCAGGGTTAAAGAACTAAATAGTTACGATAAACGAGCAATATCATGCAGCATTGCCAAAAAGATGTACACGCCTGCAAACGCATACACACACACAAAAGAATTAAATTTCTATACAGCTGAAATAATATCTTGACACTTAATATAGATTTAATTTTAAAATGCATTACCGTGTGATAGACCCTATCACATAACCGCCCGCATATATACTGTGTGGGTGGCTCACACGTACCAGTCAGCTTGGATGGAGTAGGTCATATTTAGCAGACGAGTCTCACTTCGCTAATTTAGCACAACTTAATTTTATTTCATGTCGATGATCGAACAATCAATGATTCGTCTGTTGCGTTCTGTTAGATGTTCATATCAAAGTTAATCCAATCAGAGCAAAGATAACATAGAACACCTCTCCACCGCGTCCGGAAGAACAGTGTAAGATGGTCGAAGCAATTTTTGAAAAATTGATTTAAGTGAAAGATTTTATAAATTTCAACCGAAAGTAGCACTGACCATTCATGCGATGATTGTCAAATGTTTCCTTATAAGGAAACGGCTAATATTAGTTTGACGTTTGCTTCATGAAAATATGTTCTAAAATGTAACATATTTATCTCCTTGCATTTGATTAAGATCAATATTATTATTAAAAAAATATACTAATTTCTTCCTCAACCTCATCGAAATAATGATGAATTTAAAATGACACATAATAGAAAGAATTATAATGACACATAACATGACATTATATTGATATAATGCACGAATGACACATTATAATACAATATGTATTGTAGCATAATATGTCATGGCGTAGATTAGATTTTCTTGAATGTGGCAGGCCGGTAGACGGAATAAAATACTGTTTAAAATAAACGAAGCGTCATTTTTCATTAATTTAAACATTATTTTTAGTGGATGCCCATATTTAAGTAGACGTTCCGTTTATTTTAAACAGTATTTTATTTCGTCTACCGCTCTGCACTTTCAGGAAAATCTTTTAGAGAAAATTCACCTTCTGGACGGATTCTAACCTCCGTCCCCCTTTTCAGAAGAAACTGTCGTTCAACCCGACGTTCTTTAACCGCTCGGCTAGGAAGAGCTTCTCAGTCAAGCAAGGTTCTATTTGCCTTTAACGAATACTTTAACGCGGACTTTTGGGTGATGAATTTTTCCCACCCTACAACCCCTTTCACACAAACGAAACGTTACTAGGCTCTTGCTATTCTACTGCAATTTCCTGGTAGATGTTCTGATGAGCTACATTCTTAGATCTGACCCTCCTCACGACGTACACAGGGTCGACTCATCTTAAGACTAACTATTATCTTTCTTATATATCCTCATAATCTGCACTTCTTGCCTGCTCCTCTTACGTTCATCGTTCGTGCAACAACCTCATTCAGTAACTCTCTACCTTGAGTGGCTTATGGGCCATGTATTGGGTGAACAATTAGTGATAAGAGGTAAAAAAGATCATTTCCACCCCTGTTTGCCTTCCATGTTTCCCCATGTCGGAGATGATTTGTTCCAGCAAGACAGCGCAACCTTTCTTTCAGGAAACTGGTTCCACGAACGCTCGACTGATTTCCACGAGATCCACTGGCTTCTACGCTTGCCAAATTGAAGCCACATCAAATATGTATGGAACACTGTAGATCTCAGTAAATTCAGCTCGGTTAGGGATAGCACTTGAACGTAACTGGATAGTTACACTTACGAAATAACTTCAACACCTTGTATACTCCAGGCAACGTCGCGTAACCACCGTTAGTGAGGCGAAAGGACGAGATACACGTTATTACATAATTCTTTCTAATTATTTGGCACTTCAGCTTCTATAAACTGAATACCGCATTTTTTTTATTACAGTAAAACTTATTTTAAAGGAATACACCAATAATATAACGTATTCTATTAATAAGATGGCTGTAAAGCAGTGTATTGGTTAATATCACAGAACAAGAAAGCAAGTTACACGCACTTACGCACAAATCCCCTTGAGAAAGTTAGCTTGCTTAACATCGGTGATGTGGCCGCAAGCCTGAATTATTTATTGGGTGAAAGGCATGAATCAACTGCTCCCTGTGCTTTATCCAATTACCAGTTATAGTGACGCACCACAATAGCCGATAAAGAATGTAACTTAATCTGGTCAGGTTCTTCCCTGTTGCCTTTTCCATATAAGCCATGGCGATTAATTATATGATTTTCGAGATGGCCACCAAAGAAATATTTGGTATACGACAAGAAAAGCATCGACAAGACGTTTTCCTACAATTTTGATGATGAGAATAACTAACCAACCGATTAGTAGTAATAGCTTTAGTAGCAATAGCATTAGTATGCTCGTAAGTACGTATTTTACCGCTATGAATTATGAGTCAAAAACTAAGGTTAAACGATACGAAACTGCATCTCGAATTAGTCTATTATCTCTTCCACTCGCCAATATAATGCATTTCATATTCTAACCTCATGAAGTATTATAAATTTAAAAAGCAACATCTTCGCCAATGGTTACTATATGTATTCCTAAAGAGTATTATTGATTTAGAAGCAATTTAAAACATACGTGCAGCGTATATTGATGCAGAGAAGGTTCGTACATGTCAGGTTAAAAAGGTGTTTAAAATGGCGATTGCTACATATCCGACTAGTCTTACTCTGGGAGACAACGCATTCTGAATGAAAAACTATTAAACGAGACTATCGAATTGAATTCACGTCAAAGTACCCGAGATTTTGAGCAATTGTCATGCTGAACTGCCCAGGAAGATTCCAACCAAAGTTCAAAAGACCGAGAAGCAATGTAAACTGAACTCTTGAACAGGAATAGAGAGTTATCTCTTGTTTCCTATTTAGGATTGGGTTTCCGGTTCCTTCTAAAACCTACTTCAACTCTATACTTCTAACGTCTTCGCTTAAACTCTGTAATTTTATTTACTATTTATTCTTTTCTTCAATAGAAGATATGTTCACCTATCGTCCGTTTCACACCCCTCCTCGGTCATTTGAAGGGGAGTGGAGGTTTATATCTTGTTCTCTGTTTAGGATTTGGCTTCCGGTTCCTTCTAAAGTCTTCAGATTTTCTTTCACTACCAGGAGTTCCATGCGTCTTAGTGTCATTTTCGCTTTGTTTGGGGTGAATTGATTAAAAACAAAAAAGAGAAAATTTGCAAAGTGGAAAATTGGGTTCCTCGTGAACTGGAAAACAACATTCCGCCTTCTGTAGGAGTCTTTTAAACAGCAATGCAAAGCTTTCATATTTGCACTGTGTATGGAATTTTTTTTTTTTTTGTTAAAAAGGAAACTAAAATGCTAGTGGTTGCCATAGCCGGTGCGTATTACCCATGAACTCCGGGGTGGGGTAAACATGACTGGGGGTGCTCCCAGCAGTGGTTTGTGACATTCGCTATCTTATCAACATTTGCTTTTTTCTACCAACATTTATATGCGTTACAAATTCAACTAAGCACAACTGAATATTAAAGGATTAAAATTTTTCGGTGATTCGGACGTCATTGAGGGTTTGTTTTTTGTTTTTTTTTTCTTTTGTTAATTTGTTTTTCTCATGCAAAGTCTCGAAAAACATGCACTATTTTTTTTATTCATAATGTTAAAAATATTCAACATTTTGACAAGAAAAATCTTAAGTTCATGTGGAAAAATTGCCGCAAAATATTGTTGATTTATTTAATATGGAATGATCTATTATGACATGTCTCTAATTTGTATTTAGATACATTGTATTTATTTTCAATTTTTCTAGTTGAATTGTTCACCTATATTGTATATGATTCATTATTGTACCTAATTAAGTTACAATAAAATGTGCATTTTATATGAATGCTACCTTATGAAAATTGAGATGTAGCGTGGACGGTCTTGTGTCATAGATGCTGGGGGTCACGAGACACTCGCACCGACACTGGTGGTAATGGCAAAACGAGAAAAAAAGAGTCAATGCAATAAATGGTCAAAAAATTCCTGCACTGTGCCTGGTGCAACATGAATGTCGTTGTCTGTTACGCGTGATTTCGAAATGAAAGGGTTTTCACTGTAGATGTTTATTGCCAGCAACTTGATTGGCTAAACGAAGTATTATTTCGAAAGTGCCCTGTTTTGATCAACAGAAAAAGAGTGTTATTCTTCAACCTGACAATGCGAGAGCACACTGTCAATGACAAATCTAAAAAAAAAAGATTAGATCGTATTGGTAAAAGTTCTTTAACGACAGACATACTCGCCAGATTTAGCACTTTCAGATTAATGGACTATTCCGTTTATATCGCGTGGAAAAAATGGGAAAAGACACTACTTGGTTTCAGTGAGAAAGAAAGAAGATGAAATTGTAGAGAGAGAATAAGATTAAGCCAGTTGGAACAGATACTATACTTTTATCTTAGCCAAAAGGCGTTTATTTACTTGACCACTGAGTCAAGTTGTGACACAAGGTCGGTTTTTAATGTGGGGACCCGAGTGTTTACACTCAGACCGCTGGTCCAAGCTGGCCTTAGCTGATCATAGCTTGTCCAAGCTGGTCAGAGCTGGTCTAAGCTAGTCATGGCTGGTCCAGGCCAGAGCCGGTCCAAGTTAGTCGTAGCCGTGATACCACCAGCACAGGACCGGAGCCAGTTAAGTATCAAGTGATCGAAACTCAGCCAAAAGACAAGAAGCGATTGATATTTTCTTGCCGCCCTACGATGGCAGTATCTGACACAAGGCCAGTTGAATGTGGGGAACCCGAGCGCGTGCACTCGGGCCAGATCCAAAAATAACGCAGCCCCCGTAACTGTCGGTGTTGTTGACCTCGGTATAACTACTGATTGCCCCTCTTTAGTGAGGAAGGTATCGCTGCAGGCAACTGTTTCCCAAAACAGGGCACCTATCGATATTTTTTTTCAGTTGTGCTGTCCCAAAAGACAGAGGCATAACTACGTCCGAAAACAAACATGATTGGGGATAAAATCTAGATTGTCCACTCAAAGGCAGATACTACACATTGATCCCAATCAAAAGGCCGAGAAGCGATGACGATTGCTATAAAAGCAACATTTTTCAGAAGCACTGTATCGAAAAACGGAAACCGAATAAGGCAATCGCCAAAAACACATACCGTAAATAAAATAACATCGTCTGCTAATTTGTAAATTATTAAGAGAAACGTTCGTAAGACGAGGATTTGGTTCGTAATGTTTAAATAAATATAACTTTGATTTTTTTTATATCTTTTCTGATAAATTGTTATTACATTCCAAATATCCTAATGTACTTCTAGTTGCAATGTAGTAAGTTGAAGAATTAACTTAAATTTTAATTACTCTATGGAAACCCGATATTATTAGTAGCGGCAATAAGAAGACGAGGATTTGGTTGAATGAAACGTTCGTAAGACGAGGATTTGGTTAGTAATGTTTAAATAAATATATTGATTCCATCATTCAAAATCATAATGGTAGGATTTGGTTGAATGAAACGTAAGACTAAGAATTTAATAGATATCTTTGATTTTTTTCTATATACTTTATTACATTCCAAATATTTTTTAGATTTTATTAGTTGAAGAATTAACTAAATTTTAATTACTCTATGGAAACCGATATTATTAGTAGCGGACTTACGTGACAAATGGTAATATATTGATTCCATCATTCAACAGATGGTAATGTATGGTTTAACAGATCTTCTTTTATTTTTTGGGCGTGACAAAGGTAAGTTTTCTAACAGCAACAATGACGTCATAACAAGAAATGCCATCTCATAGCGGGTCTGTTCATCGAAAATATTCACAATGATAAAACGTTGACCATTACATGAGATAATTTCATAGATATACACACATAGACACACGCTCTCTTGCTCCATCCACTACCGCTCTCTCCCTCTCTCTCTCTCTCTCTCTCTCTCTCTCTCTCTCTCTCTCTCTCTCTGCTACACACACGAAATAGAAATAAACATTGATATCTAGACATATATGTAGTTATACAATACAAGCACATTGAAGGACATATTATCTATCTCATTCTGTTCATATACATACATACATATATATATATATATATATATATATATATATATATATATATATATATATATATATATATATATATATTGATATTCTGATATTCTGTTCATATACATACATATATATACATATATATATATTTTTTATCTAACTTATGTTGATATTCTGTTCATATACATACATACATACACATATATATATTAAATATATATACACTTATATATATATATATATATATATATATATATATATATATATATATATATATATATATATATATATATATATATATATGTGTGTGTTCACATCTATATATCTTTCTCTATCGACTACGTTTTGTTTTATCTATCTCTGTTCATATATATATATATATATATATATATATATATATATATATATATATGTTCACATCTATTCACCGCAGTCTGTTCCTATCTATCTATTTAGATTCATGTATATATATATATATGTGTGTGTGTGTATGTGTGTGTAGGTGTGTGTGTGTGTGTGTTCATATCTATCTATCTGTCTGTATCTATTGACTGCAGTCCGTTCCTATCTATCTATCTATCTGTCGATTACACTACACTATCTATCTATTTATCTGTTTTAATATATTTCTATCTTAGTTTATATTTATGAATATACGAGTTCTGATCAAAATTATCGGGACTGGTGCTATCACAGAAAACTATAATGCATATCAATTCGTCATTTCATTCCGTTCGAAATAGTCATCTTCCGAAGCCACACGCTTTATCTAGCGTCGTTTCCAATGCTGGAAGCATTCTTGGAACTACTTTTTTGGAATAGCGAGCAGCTGGCTCATTGCATTCTCTCGGATTTCCTCGATGTTTTGAAATCTTGTTTCTTTCAACTGGGATTTGATTTTTGATAAGGAAATAGTCGCAAGGGTTGAGATCTAATAAATATTATTGTTATCAGACCATGGGAATATGTGTTTTGCTAAAGACAGCAGCCATGGTCCCTGATGGAACCTGTGTGATGTGGTCAGACGTCCACGCTCTACACACTTCCCTTTCAAGTACTGTCATAAACAATGGAAATGGACGAGAATGTTATAACTTACTGTGTATGAGCGACAGTGTTCAAGGTCAATCTGTGCCAAGAGGCTGCTCTCTGTGTACTTCAGCTCCGTTACCATAGAAACAGTCACGGTACTATTTGATCAGACCCCTAGTATGTATCAAACTGATCATAAACGCCAAGGTTATGTATTTGTCGACCCAACTCGAAATTCGTCTGTCAACCAATCAACTCGCGCTATCTCATCTCACTACATTTTTCACTCTGATATACACACGCTTTCCATCTCTATTCCCCTTTTCAGTACTACCCAATCAAAAGCAATCTTTTCATCTTCCTTTTATCCTTGTGCCAACCATAGCGAAATTGAATTGATATTTATATCCATGTATGTACTTTTCTCTGATTTTATAAATCTTCGTACTTATTCCATGTTGCCATATATCTTTATCATATTTATACTATGTCTATTCATATTTAACTATCCCTTAGTGTGTCTTAGCATGCTTATATATACACACACACACACACACACACACACACACACACACATATATATATATATATATATGTAGAAAAATAGGAAAGAACACGTTAGGTAAATAATCCGGAGTTCTTTAATATTTTTGTTTTTATTTTTAAAAAACAGTGCTCCATACTGTTGGGGCGCACCCACCTTCTAACTGGTAATGGACTGGTCCCTCTTATATAAGTCAGCTCTGGGGAGAGAGTCAGCGTGAGCAGCCCAGATACTTTCTGAGCGACTGCTCGGTTTCAACTCTCTTCCTACGGGCGAGAGGAACCCGAAGGAGGCTACGCCGAAGGGCGGAGTCTCCTTCGGGGAGGTTAAACCGGCCCTGAACCCGTTTATACGGGTTCAAATGGGCTATTTTTTTGGCCGAGCCTAATGGCTCGGGAATGCCCACGTTAAAAAGGCCTTTGTGCCACATGACACCCTCGTGGGGGGTGACTGAATATCTGAGCAGCCCAGATACTTTCTGAGCGACTGCTCGTTGGTTTCAACTCTCTTCCTACGGGCGAGAGGAACCCGAAGGAGGCTACGCCGAAGGGCGGAGTCTCCTTCGGGAGGTTAAACCGGCCCTGAACCCGTTTATACGGGTTCAAAACTATTTTTTGGCCGAGCCTAATGGCTCGGGAATGCCCACGTTAAAAGGCCTTTGTGCCACATGACACCCCTCGTGGGGGTGACTGAATATCTGAGCAGTCCAGATACTTTCTGAGCGACTGCTTTGTTTCAACTCTCTTCCTATGGGAGAGGAACCCGAAGGAGGCTACGCCGAAGGGCGGAGTCTCCTTCGGGGAGGTTAACTGGCCCTGAACCCGTTTATACGGGTTCAAATGGGCTTTTTTTGGCCGAGCCTAATGGCTCGGGAATGCCCACGTTAAAAAGGCTTTGTGCCACATGACACCCTCGTGGTGGGTGACTGAATATCTGAGCAGCCCAGATACTTTCTGAGCGACTGTTCGAGTTTCAACTCTCTTCCTACGGGCGAGAGGAACCCGAAGGAGGCTACGCCGAAGGGCGGAGTCTCCTTCGGTGAGGTTAAACCGGCCCTGAACCCGTTTATACGGGTTCAAATGGGCTATTTTTGGCCGAGCCTAATGGCTCGGGAATGCCCACGTTAAAAAAGGCCTTGTGCCACATGACACCCTCGTGGGGGTGACTGAATATCTGAGCAGTCCAGATACTTTCTGAGCGACTGCTCGGTCGGTACAACTCTCTTCCTACGGGCGAGAGGAACCTGAAGGAGGCTACGCCGAAGGGCGGAGTCTCCTTCGGGGAGGTTAAACCGGCCCCTGAACCCGTTTATACGGGTTCAAATGGGCTGAGCGATTTTGGCCGAGCCTAATGGCCCGGGAATGCCACGTTAAAAAGGCCTTGTGCCACATGACACCCTCGTGGGGGTGACTGAATATCTGAGCAGCCCTGATACTTTCTGAGCGACTGCTCGGTTTCAACTCTCTTCCTACGGGCGAGAGGAACCCGGAAGGAGGCTACGCCGAAGGGCGGAGTCTCCTTCGGGAGGTTAAACCGGCCCTGAACCCGTTTATACGGGTTCAAATGGGCTATGAGCCGAGCCTAATGGCTCGGGAATGCCCACGTTAAAAGGCCTTGTGCCACATGACACCCTCGTGGGGGGTGACTGAATATCTGAGCAGCCCAGATACTTTCTGAGCGACTGATCGGTTTCAACTCTCTTCCTCCGGGCGAGAGGAACCCGAAGGAGGCTACGCCGAAGGGCGGAGTCTCCTTCGGGAAGTTAAACGGCCCCTGAACCCGTTTATACGGGTTCAAATGGGTTATTTTTTGGCCGAGCCTAATGGCTCGGGAATGCCCACGTTAAAAGGCCTTGTGCCACATGACACCCTCGTGGGGGGTGACTGAATATCTGAGCAGTCCAGATACTTTCTGAGCGACTGTCGGTTCAACTCTCTGTCTCCGGACGGAGAGGAACCCGAAGGAGGCTACGCCGAAGGGCGGAGTCTCCTTCGGGGAGGTTAAGCTCCCGGCCCTGAACCCGTTTATACGGGTTCAAATGGCCTAATGGCTCAAGGAATATTTTTTGGCCCCGTGGGGGTGGAGCCTAAAATGGCAGTCCAGGAAATGCTGAGCGCTTAAAAGGCCTTGTGCCACATGACACCCCTCGTGGGGTGACTGAATATCTGAATATCTGAGCTAAGCTCAGATACTTTCTATAGCGGGACTGTTCGGTCGGTTCAACTCTCTGTCTACGGACGAGGAACCCGAAGGAGGCTACGCCGAAGGGCGGAGTCTCCCTTCGGGGAGGTTGAGCCCGTTTATACGGGTTCAAATGAACCTGGAACCCGTTTATGACGCCCTCGTTCTAAAAATGCAGCTCAGATACTTTCTGAGCGACTGATCGGTTCAACTCTCTTCCTACGGGACGAGAGGAACCCGAGGCTACGCCTAAGGGCGGGTCTCCTTCAGGGGGTTAAACCGGCCCTCGGAAACCCGTTTATACGAACTAATGGCTGGAACCCTCGTAAAAGGCCTTGGGGGTGGGGGGGTGGCTAAATATCTTAGCAGCCCAGATATTTTCTGAGCGACTGATCGGTTCAACTCTCTGTCTCCGGACGGGAGGAACCCGAAGGAGGCTACGCCGAAGGGCGGAGTCTCCTTCGGGAGGTTAAATTGGCCCTGGACCCGTTTATACGGGTTCAAATGGGTTACTTTTTTGGCCGAGCCTAATGGCTCGGGAATGCCCACATTAAAAAGGCCTTGTGCCGCATGACGCCCTCGTGGGGGGTGGGCTAAAAATCTGAGCAGCCCAGATACTTTCTGAGCGACTGCTCGGTTCAACTCTCTGTCTCCGATTTGAGAGGAACCCGAAGGAGGCTACGCCGAAGGGCGGAGTCTCCTTCGGGAGGTTAAAACCGGCCCCTGAAACCCGTTTATACGGGTTCAAATGGGCTTTTGAGCCGAGCCTAATGGCTCGGGAATGCCCCATTAAAAAGGCCTTGTGCGCATGACGCCCTCGTGGGGGTGGCTAAATATCTTAGCAGCCCAGATACTTTCTGAGCGACTGTCGGTTCAACTCTCTGTCTCCGGGAGAGAGGAACCTGAAGGAGGCTACGCCGAAGGGCGAAGTCTCCTTCGGGGAGGCTATTTTTTGGACGGCCCTGAGCCCGTTTATACGGGTTCAGCCCAGATATTTTCTGAGCGACTGGGCTTAACCTATTTGAAGGAGGCTACGCCGAAGTTTGAGCCTAATGGCTCGGGAATGTCCACATTAAAAAAGGCCTTAAAAGGTGCCGCATGACGCCCTCGTGGGGGGTGGCTTAATATCTTAGCAGCCCAGATATTTTCTGAGCGACTGATCGCTTCAACTCTATTCCTACGGGCGGAGGAACCGAAGGAGGCTACGCCGAAGGGCGGAGTCTCCTTCAGGGGGAGGTTAAACCGGCCCTGAACCCGTTTGTACGGGTTCAAATGGGCTATTTTTTGGCCGAGCCTAATGGCTCGGGAATGCCCACATTAAAAAGGCCTTGTGCCGCATGACGCACTCGTGGGGGGGTGGCTAAATATCTTAGCAGCCCAGATATTTTCTGAGCCACTGATCGGTTCAACTCTCTTCCCTACGGAGGGGAGGAACCCGAAGGAGGCTACGCCGAAGGGCGGAGTCTCCTTCGGGAGGTAAACTGGCCCTGAACCCGTCTATACGGGTTCAAATGGGCTATTTTTGGCTGAGCCTAATGGCTCGGGAATGCCCACATTAAAAAGGCCTTGTGCCGCATGACACCCTCGTGGGTGGGTGACTGAATATCTTAGCAGCCCAGATACTTTCTGAGAGACTGCTCGGTTCAACTCTCTTCTTACGGGCGAGAGGAACCCGAAGGAGTCTACGCCGAAGGGCGGAGTCTCCTTCGGGAGGTTAAACTCAGCCCTGGACCCCGTTTATACGGGTTCAAATGGGATATTTTTTTGGCCGAGCCCGAAATGGCTCGGGAATGAACCCCACGGGTTAAAAGGCCTTGTGCCGAGCCGCATGACGCCCTCGTGGGGGGGTGGCTAAATATCTTAGCAGCCCAGATACTTTCTGAGCGACTGCTCGGTTCAACTCTCTTCCTACGGGCGAGAGGAACCCGAAGGAGGCTACGCCGAAGGGCGGAGTCTCCTTCGGGGAGGTTAAACCGGCCCTGAACCCGTTTATACGGGTTCAAATGGGCTATTTTTTGGCCGAGCCTAATGGCTCGGGAATGCCCACATTAAAAAGGCCTTGTGCCGC